>JAOQMR010000005.1:35508137-35537241 GCA_027563865.1 Erythroxylum pelleterianum | reverse complement strand
GTCAGTGCCATGTTGAGATGACAGTGGCACACGTTCTTCTGATGCTCTGGGGTACTTGAAAAAAAGAATGAGATGAAAGAGAGATGAGTACACTGCTCTTTGTCGTCAACAAAAGTTCTTTTGCAAACTAATTAATACATATTCTAATTGAAGTACGTACTTGATGGACCAACCAACAGAAGCTTAAACTGAATAAACACATTAAAAGGGAGGAGAAAAATAAACTGAATAACCCAGCAATTCCTACAGGTATTTGGAAGTACAAGCATAGCAAGATTTGCCAGTCAACTATCAAATGTTCCTTTGAAAAGCATACAACACCTCAGAACTAAGTTGTGGGAAAATAGATTCTTGATTGACACTAGACACGTATTCTCCTATGGACAATATGATCAGTAGTAAGATTACAATTCTACGATTGTTGCAATGACTTATAATAAAGAGAATACTAATATACTATCATGTGAATCAATGTCAAGACTGATTTCACTAAATGTTCTTCACATGTCAAATTAACGTTAGTAAAAGATATGTCATTACAAACAATCTGAGGAACGTAGACAAAGGAAAGGCATAATTGTATCTTATTTGTCCAAAGAAGGCCAAAGACAATGACAATAGAATAAATGATTGCTGCAAAGCTCAAGGACCAACCTCAATTTAGACCAGCTGAATTGGCAACAGCATCGTAATGTGATGTATCACCTCTTATCCCCAGATTGATCAGCAAAGAAGAAATGGACAATAGGTCCACCCCACCATCAGTTGTGAGGCTGATTCCTTATCAAAGCTTTCAACTTTTTCAAAGAACATGGCATAAAAGTCAAAATCAAACCTGAAATGGCGATTGAACTTAACAAACAAAAATGGAGATATACAGCAAACAAGAAATGAGACAATGGCCGTCTACCAACAACTAAAGCTTCAAAACCCCCAGCATCTTTGAACTAAATCAATAGCTAGATAGCAGTACAGAACTTCCAACAAGAACTCTAATTAGCAATGCAAATGTTGTAACTTTGATAAAGCAACGATTGCATTTCAGCAGTAAGAAAAAAAACTCAATTAAATTAGCTACTGCATTAAAAGGACAATACAAATGAGCAATCAGACACAAAAGGCAAAAATTTTCCTTTTCACAAAAACAAAATGAACTGGATACTCAAAGAAATAGTAAAAGATCAAGAGACTTAACAGCGAGAAACAGAGATTCCTTAGCAGAGAGTCGCTCCATCTCCTTGGCGTAAGTGGCTGGGGATCCCTGAACAGCCTATTGAACCATAGCTTTGCAGGCCACTCCCATTTAATTTCCTCCGGCGAATCTCGGGCAGCTTGGCCGGAGACGCAAATGAAAGGAATAGCAAAGGGGGAAATAGAAGAATGAGGAAGAAGAAAAAGAAGATGGAAAAGACTGAGAGCGGAGAAGAGTAAGAGGGGCAACGAAGACATAAATCAATAAGCTATTTTGAAACGCTCCTGTAAAGGAGCCGGCCTTCAACCCAACCAGCTTCTTACCAAACAAACAAATAGCTTATCGATATGGGTAACAGCTAATTTAGGTCAAACAGCCAAAAAATGACTGAAAAGCTGTTAACCAAACACAACCTTTGTAATTCTTTGGAAAGCTGTCGACAATTAGAGAGATCGATCCGCCCCCTTGGGGTCATCGAGTTGATGGAGTGGAGAGAACATGGGTCAAAAAGTTTTATATTTGAATCTTTTTATTTACGTTCTCTCAATCGAGCCTATTATATAGGACTTGCCTAGTATGAAGTACCTAGTTGGCGTGATTTGTAAGCTATTGCATCAATTTAGAGATTTACTCCGTACGTATTTAAAGGATAGTGAGTGCGAGAAAGTTAGACAGATCCTTTTGTTCATCAAGGTATAAGAAGACTAAGTAAACATAGAACCACTAATATAGGTTAAAAGTATATTTTGAATTGAACACTTTTTTTAAACATTCAAAACAAATTTTAGCAAATTTTACTATTGCATGGTAAATAAAACCTATAACCTGAAATAAAATAGTGGATTTTGCTGTGACAGTCAGATTCACTCTCTTATTAATTTAAAAAAAACTTATTTAAGTGGCATGATAATTTTTTATTTAAAAAATATACAAGTAATGTTATGTTAATAATAATATCACATTTAACTGATGGAAAGTAATCATGTCAAAGTTTTTATCTATTTAAGGTCTATTTTGAATATTTTAAAAATGTTAAAATTTAATTTAAACGTTTCAAAATGTTAAGATTCTAGTTATGTTTTATTGTAAATATCGAGGATCAAAATATACTTTTAGCTATAGACAATAAGTATGATGTTAAGTAAGCTTGGCAATAAGTTAGGTTGTGTCAGGTTGGACATATCCTTGACCCGCTCCGGTTAAAACTCCCAAGAGATTGACCTAAGTTGTTCGGAACATTTAAAACGATGTCGTTTAAGTTTAACTTTTCAAAATGATACTGGCTTAGAAAAGGTTAAGCATAATTAAAAAGAAAATGTATACCAGCTCAAACCTAAAGTTGTGGGAACTTAGAACTTTCCTTTTGTGCCCTAAATCATTAAGAAATAAACATGATGGGATTGAATGAGAAAAGAATAAATGATGTAAAGGGAAAAAAACATTTGAAAAGATATTTTATTTTTGCATTACATAATCTAAATCACTTCTGTGTGGCAAACAACAAAATTTGAACATTTGCAAATCCATATAACCATAAATATATATGTATACCACGCAATCCTCTTCTTAAAAAAAACGAAAGAACTTGCAGCCACTATCTTTTCGATATACATTGAGTACATTTTTTATTGATGCAATAACCTGCAAATCATGTCAACTGGGTACTCCGTTCTAAGCAAGCCCTGTATGACAGGCTCGATCGAAAAAATGTAAGTAAGGGATTTAAATACAGGACCTTTTAGTCTTAATCTCTCCACTCCACCAACTCGACTACCCCCTAGGGGGTATATCACGCAACTCCTTTTACTCAAAATCCTCAAAAATTGAATCTAATTAAGAAAATTACAAATTATTAAATAACTCAACCGATTCGGTCAATTGAATTATAAAAACCTTGAACCGTCTAATTTTTTGTTTGATTTTTAACTTTTCAGTTCGATTTACTTTAATAAATTTTCTTGTTAAAAATCGATCAATTTATTAATTAACCTATCAATTTTTTTAAATTAATAAGTTTTTATAAACAAAAAAATCAATTAATTTTCATTTAACAATATCTTTTTTTAATTAAACTTCAAATTATTCTATAGGTAAAGATAATTTCTTTCAATCACAATTCAAATTCTTTAATTTTATTCAAGCTTTAATCGGTTTTATGATGGTTTAATATGAGTTGAATCTTTTAAACCTTAAATTTTTTATCTCATTGATTTAACTTTCGATCAAGTTTTTAAAGCATTAAAAATTACACAACCCTTTTTACTTAAAAAATATTAAGGTCTTACCAGAATTTTAATTTGGATTGATTTTGGTGAAATAACATACGTGCACATACGAAAAGAAGAAGATGATGATGATGAAAAATATAAACAGATAAATATTTCATAGAATGCAAAATGTACAATGCCAAAACACCATATCCATATGAGATGATGGTTTCATGTCAGAGTCTGTTTCTTTCTTACCAATAATGAAACTTTCTAAGACATTATTATCATTCCCAAATTAGAATAATTATTCGATGCCATCTTTCTTTATGTATAGTTTCTAGTAATTATTATTGTCAGATAAAGTTTTAAAAATTATCTTTTTATTCATAATACTAATAATTATTGATATTTATTAATCATGGCTCGCATAACCCCTTTTATAATTTAATTATTTTTTGGTCAGTTCATAAAGTCATTTATCATATATCAATAAGTTATTTACCCAAAAAAAAAGTTCTAATATAACCTGAAACCAATGTTTTAAAAGTTGAACCTCAAGTTAAACCGGTCAGTATTAGAGCGTCATAAAATCAGCTAAAGATTAAATAAAATTAAAAAACTTAAAATAAGATTAAAAGAGATTGTTCTTATTAATCGAATAATTTGAAATCTAATTAAAAAAGAGATTGTTAAATGAAAATTAATTGATTTATTTTGATTTATAAGAATTTATTAATTTTAAAAATTGACTGATTAATTAATGAACTAATTAATTTTTAACAATAATTATTAAAGTAATCGAGCTGAAAAGTTAGACAGTTCAAAGTTTTTACTATTAAACTGATAAAACCATTTGAGTTTTTTAATTGTTACCTTAGGAAAAATCCCATTTTGAGAATTGAATGAAGATCTCTATTTAAATAATTGAAGCCCCACTTGCTAGAATTTGTAAAGAGATTGCTTCGCGAAATATAGAGGATCAAAAGAGATCATTACCGGAATCTCGAATCAGTCTCTTTTTGCTTTTCTTTTTTCTTACGTCTGCATCAGTACTACTGTATTCTACGGACCTGTATCCTCCAATCTTAGAAAGATACAGTTCATAACAAGAACGTTAAGAAAAGTGAAAGCTGCTATATTCATAGTTAAGAATACAGAATTTTCACGACAACCCGTGGGGATGTTGCGTTCTTCGAGTTTTTCTTTTTCATAAACTTGTATCTCATAATTATCATACATGTATACACTGAGGGTTCTGAATTCAATTGTATATGCTATCATACATTCAAATTTAAAATATTAAGTGGAAATTAAGAAAAAGTATGGTTCAGCCGGATTTTGCTGAGGTTTAGTGTCGTTGTTTTGGTCCATGGTCTGCGTGATTCTGACCGTGAGATACCTGCAAGAAAAATAACGGCGGGCCGGGAGTTGATTCCTGGAAAGCCCCTCTGACGCTCAAGTCAGTATTTTTGTGAGGTTTCGGTAGCTGAGAATATGAAGAACAGCTAAGTTTTCAGTCTCATACCTGAATTACGGTAGAATAGTACCTTATATATTCTGTGGATGTTAGGTTTACGTAAATCTTTGCATTTGCATGGGAGCCTAACTCCTAATAGGCCGGACGAGCCATGAACGTATGGAGATGGGCCTGGGCCTAGCACAGCCGACCTAACCAAAGTATAATGTAAATAGAAAAAAGAAGATTCTTTATTATGAATTAATTTTGATTTAATATAATAGAAATTGATTAACCACTAAATTACGTATAAATATCGTTTTTTTGAGGGAAAAGGTAGCACTACGTATAAATATCGTTAAAAATATATCTTTAATACTAGATAATATCTCGAACATACAATTTGATTGGGATGTAATGGAAAATAGAACGGTAAAAGATACAGAACTTTTGTGTAGTTTAAGAAATTTTATGAAATTTTATTAAATTTTTATTTTTTCAAAAATCAATTATTTATATTAGAATACTAACAGTTTATTGTCAATTAAGACAAAATTTATACTAAATTTAATAGAATTGGATAAAACTTAAAGGTACAAGTGGCTGTTTTTCTGCTATCTTGTGCCCCTCTCTATAAATGAATAGATAGATGAAGAGGGATACAACTGTTTCTAATTTTGTATGCTATTTTGTGTCCCTCTTTATAAATAAATGGATAGATAGAGAGATGGCACACAAAAATAGGAAATTCCAAAACTTAACCTGATCAGAGAGTTGGAGACACCTTTTAAGGATTAGATTAGCTTGGATTTCTGAGCCCTGCGCTTCTTCTTGGATTGATGATGGCAGACATGTTCTTTAATTGGTACGATCAAGACTTTCTTGTACACGAGATTGAAGGGTCTTGTTTTGTTTCTCTGATATGTTCAATCAGTCACATAAGGTATGGAAATGCTCGCCCGCAGGGCGTAGATCAGTTGGTTCCGAAGGGGTAGATTTGCAGCCAAGGTGTAAGGTTCGAATCCCACAGTCTGCAGCGTGGGGGCAACATCCTTGGGTTCCTTATGGGCTTTGAGGGTGGGCTCCTTGTAAGCTTGTGGGTGACTCACCTCCCCCTTAGCGGGCCGCTGAGTACCTGATCTACATCCTCCAGCTGCTTCGTCGAGCCAAAGTGTGGGGGGCGCCTAGTGTGGGCGATTCCACCTTTTGCAGCCAAGGTATGGAAATGCTCAAGCTCCAATTTCCACAATTTCGGGATCACTGACTATGTAACCTTCCATGTGAACCAACATGAACTTACCGACATAATATTATATTATATAGTACCCACGTTTTCTCTTCTCAATCCTATCCTCTTTCGCGGTAAAAAACCAATTATTTGGACTTAAATTAATAATTTAAATTAATGAGTTATGAGAGTCTTCGTTCTTGGGAAAGAGAGCCATTAGACTTTCTTGAATCTGCTTTATTCGTTGGCTCTTGTAAAAGAGCAGCTAAATCCAAATACTCAGATTCCTTTCTTTCAAGATGGGTCAACCTCCCACTTTGAAACTAATACAATCATCATCAACGAGAAATTGCATCATCTGAGCGGGATCTAATCTCTTGTTTCTGGTTTTCTGCGCGACCCTCTTCATCCCATTCATCCATTAAATATTACTCTCTCTAATTCATAATAAGTGTCGTTTTAGATACATTTTAATTATTCAAAATAAGTGTTATTCTTGACTTTGTATGCATGTTTGTAATTTTACTTCCAAAATTAACCTTTAATTTCTCTCTCATCTTAATTACACAGATCACAATTTCAAGGCAATGTAACATGCAAAATCCAAGTAATAAAATAATTTCTCTCTTCACAAGATAACTTCGTGGGAGTATTAATAAGAGTATATTTATAATTTTATTAGCTTTCTTAATAAGTGTGCATTTTTCTAAAACGACACTTATTATGAATCGGAGGAAGTAATGGATAGATGGAATAGAGAAGGCCCATGAATGAATGGGATGGAGAAGGCACATGGTGGCACTGAGAATCGAGAACAGCCACCCCATATCCGAACTAAACTCTCCGTGTAAGTTAAACAATTTCATTAAAATTACTTGTACTTTTAAGGAAATAGTAAAAAAATATTTTATAAAAAATTTAAATTTACTCATTATATTAAATTGTACTCTTAATTTTGGATAATGTGATGATTGAACATGTGCACTTTACATAAATAATCAAGTTATAAAAATAATTAAAATATAGGGTTGAAATCCAATTGGTACAAATTTATGTTTTAAACTGCATACTGAGATTGGACTATGATGGCATACTATATTTACATTATACAATTATACATTCATTATATGTTTATGCATTTTTTATAAGTATCAAAATAAATTAAAACAAATCATGTTTAAATGCATTTTTTATAAGTATCAAAATAAATTAAAACAAATCATGTTTAAAATTATAATTTGCAATTATAATTATGGGTTAAATTCACTAGACCTCGTATAGTTTGAAACATTATCGATACATCCTTTAACTTTAAAAAACTATCAATATCTCTTTATAAATTTAGTTTTATATTTTTCGTTCTTCCTAATACCAATTTTTGTTAAAAACCCTAATTACAAACTTTAAAATGACATCATTTTTATTATACGACGACGACAACAATAATACCTAGTATGAATCTTACTGATACGCGAGATTTAGAAATGTTCAATAGCATGCAGTCTTATTCTTAATTAGTAGAAAGACTATTTTTAAATTTTTGTTACATAACATTATACGTGATATAGCACGTGGTAATACACAAAGTCGTTTCAGGATTCACATTTATAATTTTTAGCAAAAGTTGGTGATAGAAACTATAAGAAGATTAATGAATTTAACCCTGTAATTATAAAGACAATAAACTATAGTTATATAATTGTACTTGCACTATTCGTAATTAGACTTATATTATTTATAAACATCGTAACAAACTTTATCTTTAGTGTAATCATACGATCCGAAAATTTAAATTTAAACTATAAGCTAAGGTCTACAAGTCAAAAGTGGCTTAGTTAAAAGACTTCAAAGTGACGTATGAACAAAGAAGAACCAACTGTGAGGTTGAGACTAGAGACTAAAGACTTGCACAAAATCCAAAAGCATGAAGTGACCGGCGGAGGAAGGTGTACCAGACTTCCAATCACGCTTCCTTGGAGCGCGTGAAGTTGAAGATCGAATCACTCGGGCCAAGTGCCGGCGTCAGGTCCACAAACTGACAAAAACAGCAGTACTTTATCTGTCCCACTAGTGAGTCGTGAAAGCTACACGCGCTCAACTTGGCGTCAAGAATCTCTTCTAGTCACTCGTCAGACATTCCATGTTTATTCTCTTCATAGTAAAAGATCTTGCGGATCGTCATATAGAATTCTTCAAAATGAACATCGAAAGTTGGATCAGGGACAAGTTTTCTTCAAAACCCACATGGTGATCTATTTGGTATGGAATTTAGTGTTGTTTTTGGCGTCTTTTGAGGATCTTGTTACTGTTTATAGTAGTTGTTTCTCGAACTCGTCACAACTACCGACAAGTACTACGTTAACCTCTTTTGTCAGACCAAGATCATTGAAGAATCATTCATGGTTGGTTATTACCAGTTTTTCACCTGACCGACCACCTATGCAACAAAAGAGGACAGTTTGCCATGGTTGTACACTAGTAATCTATTGTTCGTGATGATCTTTATCGTTTGATTTATTCTGTAATATGTAAACGTGCATCGTAAAGAATTGGTTTTCTTTAGGGTGAGTTTTGCTGGAAGTCGCTTAGCTCCAGGTGGATCACATTGCAGAAGAAAGAACATGTTCTGTGATCTACTGGCGATGCAAGAATGGAACATCTTCACGAAACCAAATATACAGAATCTCTCTCAGATTTTAATAATGAAGTCATCAATGCCTGAAACTGAACCGACCCATTATAGATAGAACTTTCTTTTTTTCGAAAACCTAAGGTTTCCAACTTTGAAACCTGCCCTTTGGTCCCAATTCGCAGCAGCAAAATCTGTTGAGGTATACAGAGAGTGAACTATATGAATGGATGAAGATTTCAAGTTCTGCATTGAATGATCTATTGAGATAAGTGTTCATTACTATAGTACAGCAAAACCTGGCTTTATATATCAAGGAAGAGGCCTAACAACTGTTCATCAAACCGAGACTGCAATGAGAGGAATAAGACTTCTTCATTTGGAAGGCTATACTTTGCCTATATCAAGACAGATTTTGGATTATCATAAGTTGAGATTTTACTATTTGAAGATGAAAATGGCTTATTGTGTTAGCAATATAATCACTTAATGTTTGAAATCAAGTTATGACCATTTTTTTTCAAAAGTGACTAGAAGTGAAACCAAGAGAAAGTTTAAGGTTTGAAAAGTTAAATAAAGATCACATAAAATTAAACAATTTAAAAAAATTATTCTTTCTTATCGAAAAATTTAAAATTTAATTGAAAAAAAGATTATTAAATAAAAATTACTCGATTTATTTTAATTTGTAAAAGCTAATTAGATTAAGAAAACTGACCGACTAATTAATAAATTGATCAGTTTTTAACTACAAAGATTGTCAAACTAAATTAAACAGGAAAGTTAAAAACGAACCCAAAAATTAACCGATTCAAGGTTTAATTATTAAACAAGTTGATTCAACTTATAAAACATAAGATGTATCATTAGTCTAAATATGAACAAAAACTAAAGATTAATGAATAACGTTGATAATGTATCTTTTGGAAAGCAATTATGCAATACCTACCTTCGATTGAGTCGTTTCTGGGATGGGCGGGATGATAAAGAGTTCGTTGGCACAATTTCGGTGGGCAAAACACTCGTTGACATGGTCACTAGGTAATTTGGGTGAGAAAAATAGCCTGTTAGCACAAAATTTTTAAATTTAAGAATTGCAATTCTTATTATATTGTATCTACAGACAATTATAAAGGAATGATACGAATACTTAATAGTCAACCTAAACTTTTATTTAATAGTTGAAAGTACTCTAGCTGGATATCATTATGTAAAATCAACTGCTCTACTTCAGAAGAGGACGAGACCGCACTTTGTAGCTTGGAGATTATGGAAAATCAGACAAGGGAAGTATCAAAGAAGCACCTCTTTTAACTTAATAATAAGAAAGTTTTGGAATGCTTGATTGGTCAATATTAAACATCGTGAAAAGCTCACCATGACTTTGTAAAAGAACGAATTGCTCTGTTGAGACTTAACTTTGATAGGGTATATTCAAAAGAAGTTCCTTCCTTCAAGTTCAATCCAAATGGCTGTTTAGACGAAGATGATCATTTTCACTTGATTATAACGAAGTCTTGATTAGCATATTTGATACAATCTCCAAAGTCATAAACCCCATTTTGGTAAACATGCTAATACATTGAAATCTAGAAGTAATACACGTCAAGAAACAAAACAAAGCAAAGAAAAAACCATGGAAGACCTACCTTTCTAGGGTTTTCCTTCTAGCTAATCTTGAAGAAGGCTAACAGATTCCTTAATCCCGTCTCGGAGTAATTTCTTCTTGAAGGTGAGAATTCAAGGAGTTCATGCTACATATGGTTTCAGAAGTAATATCCTAAAATTTGCACTTGAACCTACACTGACCAAAAAAAGCTGAAGCTTCACCACATAAATTAATCTATAGTGGCTGGCTAGTGGAAGAAGAGCTAAAGCTAGACAGATCTGTCCACGCAGTACTACTCCAGTACTGATCATTCCCTGGATGATTCATTCCCAGAAACTGCCTGGACAAGTTCATCTCCTGATTTTCCTCCATTTTCACTGGAGCCAACAGAGTTGCTCCAGAACTGGATATCTTTGGTCTCACTTGACTAGCTCCACCATAAGCTTGCGTTTGTTCAACACTACCTTCAAATGGATATAAACCTGAAGAAGACGTTGAATCTAACCCACCCAAGAAGGGAAATTGTTGATGTTGCAAGCGCCATTGATCTAAACCTCCTACTGAGAGAAGTGAACTACCTGAACCACCACTTCCATCAAGACCAACACCAGCTAAACCATTCCCTATTTGAAAGCTCAGATCACTTGGTCCTCCAACTGGAGCTGAAAGGCCACCGCCGTAATTTAAACCTATGTCACCGGCTGAAAAATCAGTGAGATGATGTAGAGGAGCCATGAACCTTAGTTGAGGAAGCTGGGGTCCAAGGCCTATTATATCACTTGTTCCACTATTAGAAGAGACGGTGCTCGTAGAACCAGCGGAACAAGTTTGCCGGTCGCTGCTTACCGGAGACTTTGAGCTGCTTCCCCCTTTACTTCTCTTGTTCCTCCGGCAACCACCTCCAACTGGGACATTTCTTAGGGCACCCCCTCTGGTCCAGTACCTTCTACAGGTTTTGCAGAAGTGGCGAGGCTGTGAAAGACTGTAGTTGTTGAAATAACAAAACTTTGTGTTGCTTGATTCACATCTCGGACATTTTAATGCTACCTCTGGCATAGGTATGTTGGCCAACCGAGCTCGATCGGCCATTGAACCTGGCCTGATCGAACCTGCGCCGCCAGTTCCATGAGGCTGTGGAGGAAGCAGTGGTGGTGGCGGCTGTGGAGGAAGAAGCTGACTGCTTGAACCGGAAGTTGCACCAACTTGGTGATGATTTGATTGCTGTAAAATCGAGCAAAAGTGATAATCAAATATCTGGTATATTCAAAACATGATATATACAAACAAAAGCTAGCAGGAATATTTATCTTTTGAAAAATTTTCTGCTTTATAGACAAAAAAAATCATACAAAAAACAAAAATTGAAGAACAACCCTTACTTGTTGAAAGTTGGCTGGATCAAGATAAGGTGGGATGGAAGGAAAAACCATGGTGCTTGAGCTTTCTCTTTTTGTAAAGTTTGATGGGTGTGTGTTTATTTTTTGCTCTCTTTCTTTTGGGAGAGAATACAAGTGGAGAATCACATCAACAAGGAGGAGTCTTTTGTGCAGAGAGAGAGGTAGAGAAAGAAAGATAAGAAGATGGAAGTGGGATGAGAACCTAAGCTAACATAAAGCAAGGACCTTTATATATATATATATATAATGTATCAATTAATTATGCACAAACTATATATAGTGCTACTCTATTTGTTTTTGTATCTTTCTTTCTTAATTCATAAGCTTCCCTTCTGATTCTTTGTGTGCGGTGCGGTGCTTAGATCGATTAATAACTAGTGGACTCCTAAAAAAGCTTGCTTACTTAGTGAGGTGGTTACTTAGTGTATGCTTGAGAGAGATATAAAGTTGATTAGTTACTTAGTGTATGCTAGAGAGAGGCATAAAGATGATTAGTACTAGAATGTGATAAACAATTTAAAGGGTATGTTATTTTACATTATTTTAACTAATACATTGGAACTAATCAAAACTATGAAATTACACGTGCATTGATTAGTTATTAAGTATTTAATGATGAATTTAAAAGTTAATATTTAATTAGTAACGGAAAATAAAAAAGACATAAATATCTCGTATAGTTTAAGAAACTTTCGAAAAATTATATTATGTTTAAAATTTTTGCAATTTTCTAAAATGCTCCTTCTAATAAATTTCAGTTAAAAATAATAATAAAATGTTCGCAATATGAATAACAGACGTAAACTAATCAATTGTCATGATAACTTAACTCAGTTCTTAAATTAATAATTTAAGATAATTATGTTAAACTATTGATTTAATTAAAGTTTAATTAGCTTAATTCGAGTTTAAGAGTTAGTCCATTTGCTAAGTTTCTTTAAGAATATCAGATTGTTGCCCAATACATTATGTTTGGTTTTTCGAATTAGAATAATGTGGCAAAAAGAAAAAACCAAACATTAATGAATATAATGAGAAGTATCCGGAGTAATGTAAAACTCCCTAATTTCTTGTGAATTGAAGCACTAAAGATAACTATGTATATATTAAACCGAGTTATGCTATATCAGCTTCCATTTCCTCCATGTATATCACTAAAGGTCCATAGAATGTTGCCGAATGATAGAGCATCTGGTGGGCAACATAGGATTAAACTAGTGTAGTAGCTCTATGAAACTAGCACTTCTTGCTTAACTTTTTTGTAAGAGCTACAGAGTTCTTTTAACCTGTTCTGTGGATACCATTAGAAACTGGACATTTGTGCAGCTACGGTGGTTGAAACAGATCAGTTTCAAAAATAGTATCTTTTTTTAACTAAAGTTTAAAAGAAATAATTTTTTAAAAAAATAAAAAAAAAATTGTGACTAATTTTTAGTGGTATCGTAAGTAATAAAAATAATATTTCAATAAAAAATTGAAATAAGGTACAATGAGAAAAAGAAATAATATTTAAAAGAAAAGGAGTGAGTCCATGTGTCCCCGACCGGATGAAACCTTTTCCCCGGTCTAGCCTGTTCCATTCCCCACTCTTTGCTTTACTTACTTTGCATGGGAATATATGTAAGTGGCACATCATTGCTACCACCACTCTCCAATTGATGCGCGTGATTTCCAGTCTCCACTTTCGTTTTGGTCAATAGTCAGGGTCCTTGATCAGTGATTAAGCAACTTTAATTGACTAAATTAAGTGACTTTTATTTATAAGTTAGAAAAATTTATGTTGACCCATGAAGTTTTGAATAATATCTATAATATAACTAATATAATATTTTTATATAATAAATGTGCCTATATTATCATTTATTTATAGATTTTCCCAATTATTAGAAAACGCATTCAGTTTAGTCAGTTTAATCGTTAAAATCATTAACCGTCCAATTTTTTGGTTCGATTTTTAACTTTTCTGTTCAATTTATTTTAAGAACTCTTATTGTTAAAAATCGATAGTTTATTAATTAATCAATCAATTTTTGTAAATTAAAAGTTTTTATGAACTAAATTAATTTTTATTTAATAATCTCTTTTTTAATTAAACTTCAATTTCTTCTACGAATAAAGACAATCTAGTTTAATCGTATTTTAAATTATTTAATTTTATTTAATATTTAGTCAATTTTATAACAATTTAATATCGGTTGAACCTTTTAGACCTTAACCTTTTTGTCTTATCGGTTTAACTTTCGGTCTGATTTTTAAGAAATTGGCACTTCCTTATCAATTATTATAAAATAGTTTATGTCAAGTTATTAAGTATAACGTTAGTTAGACATAGACTACACATTATAATGTTAAATATATTTCAATTTTTAATAAATTGCAATGAATAAGAAATAAATTATTTTATGATAAATAATTATACTGTTTAGAGAAAGTTAAAATATTTTAATTTAATTAAAATTAAACTATTATCAACATAAATTATTTTCACAATAAATCTCAATTTATTATGAAAAACCTAATCAGACAGTAAGGAAGTTAGTTATTTACACATATTGATTAATAAATTTTAAATTAATTTGTTCATCTATTCAACAACATGCATTCATATTTAATAATTTGTTACTATTTTATTCCAAGCTTTGTATCATATAGTAGCCCTTATGTAAAATCATAAAAACTTGAATCAATATCAATTTTTTAATAATTTTGATATATTAAAATTCAATCACTTAGTTAGGGATGACAATAAGTCGAGCTTGACTTGACAGTTTTTGCCCGAACTTCAGGTTCAATCGTGTCTGAAACAGCTCTACTCAACCCAACTCGACCTGATATTTTTTAAAAACCAAAAATATAAAATAAAGTCGCTTTTTGTAAAATGACATTTTTTTCTTATAGTCGTCAAATTTTAGGCCAAGTCGGGCTTTAGGCAGTTTGATGCTCGATTAAAAAAAGAGAGGCTTGAGGCTGTATCTAATGTTTGGTCTACATGGGCCTAAGCCCAAATATCATCCCTACAATTAACGCCAATATTTACATTTTTCTCCCGCTTATATACTAATATTTAATAACTTTTGTTATTAAAAATTAACTAATTAATTTTATAAATTAATTAATTTTACAAATCAGATAAACTAATTTTTTATTTAAAATTTTCTTTTAATTAAGCTCACTTATTTTATAGATAATCTTATGTCAAATTCTTCAATTTTATTAAATTTTTATTATATACTAATTTTATACCAGTTTAATATATATTAAAATTTTTAAATTTTAAACATGTCATCTTACTATTTTAAGTTCGATTTTTAAAACATTTGTAATGGTTTAATTTTTAGTCCGAATGTTAAAACATTGTTAAATATAATTGGTTGGTCCGAAAGAAAAGGAAAAATATCGCCCAATTCTCCAGAGTCAACTTGAATCCTGTTTTTGTTAGGCTATGAAGGCTGGATCAGTGGAGATAAAAAGAAAACCAGCTGACGCAAAGGTCTTGTCTTTAAGGAAGGGCATGCCTAAACCGACAAGTGAGTTCATGTCATTGTTCACCTGCCTCCTCCTTACGGCACCTTTAATGGATTCGTGATAACGAAAACAATGGATTCGTGAAAAGTTCATCCCACCAAAACTGCCGGGTCAATTTTTATCTGATTCAAAACTCAAAAATGCAGAAATCTCGAATCGACCGACTCGAAATCATTTGGACCCTTCTGAACTCAAGCCAGTCAACTCAGGGTTTACGAGTTGACTTCAAGCAAGGCTGAGTTCGGACCGAAATGCCAACCCGAATGTCAGTGTCCATGGTGCTGCTTGTGTAGGCAATCACCTAGTGAAAGTATTTGCCGATTTGTGTGTGGGAAAGAATGCGGTACTATAACTATTTACACTGTTTAGACCTGAAATTTTCAGAATCAAGAAGTTTTACAACAAGTTTCTCCAGCCTCCTTGAGTTTGTACTTGGCTTGACAGCACCTGGACTCCCAAAAAAAACACAGGGATCCTTACCAAAGGCAGAGTTTCCTATACACCAACCACCTGGAGTAAACCTTCCCTCCGATCTCTTTAATATCTCTTCATCAATCTTTCTGAGAACATGATGGTCCTTTGTGAACACACGAGCAAAAGGAGCACCACTCTCTACCATGTCTTCAAAATGCTCCAAAGTTAAATTTATGGGGTTTTGCTTTGGAGGATTATCCCACCTTATGTAACGCAAATCATGATTAACAGTAGTATTCTGGTAATCCTTATGGTTGCAGATAACAGTATGAAAATAACCCTCTTGGGATGACAGGAAGTTTGTATAATACATGAGAAGAGTACGAGGAAGATTATCCCATCCCCAGACACAGAGTTCAAGAAATGACTTGGACAGCATTACCCATTCAGAGCCTGGAAGAAGATAGTTTATGCGTGTTTGTTAGAACAACAACCACAACAACCAAGTGGAAGTCCCACTGATACATGAGGTCTGAAAATGTCCAATAGCAGACAGTCTTACCCCGTTCTAACATGTTTGTTAGAACAGAAATGGAAACAAAGCAATGTGAAGTCTCCATATTTCATATGACACAGAAAACTAGCTAAAAATATAAGTCTTGACTGAAACTACCACATGACAGACAGTATTTTTATAGCATTTCAAACTTCACATCTAAGTTCAGAGGTTAACGTCAATTTTAAATCATCTTTTTTTCCTAAAAAATTCTTTCACCTTAGAACTTTAACCTCTAGGACGTAGCCCTTAAGATTAAACAAAAACAGCAACCTCAGGAAATTTGAGTACCAGTAAGAAACTGGCATAAAGCGGTAGATCAAGGCAAACTGATGACAATAATGCAAAGATAAGTGAGTTACATACCCATAAACAATTTGAAAGAAGCAGGAAGTGATCTTTTCTCTTTAGCCCAAAATACACCAGATTTCTTTGAGTGATACAAGCCTGGATCTACGATGATAGGTCTTGCTCTCTGGTGCCTGGAAGTTTAAAATGAGTGTTAGCCATAGAAGAACCACAAAGCAATAGCATTCCATAAAATCAAGGTTACTGTATCCTCACTCTTTCCATCCAAGACTACTAGTATGCTCTATGAAGTTCAGATCCCTAGGCAAGTATGAGAAAATGTGCAAGATATCTGGAAAAAAAGAAGAAGGATAAAGAGTCAGCAAACAATCGGTTATTTGCTTGGCTCAACAATTAGAATATTTTTATCAGGAGTTCAAAAATAGTTCTGCATAGAAGTATGCGCTCACATGAGGGTATTGCATTTTAGCAAGTCTACCTCAACTCTCGATGGTTAACTATTCGCACTTATCTCACTGTTTACTATCAATTTTAACACTATCAACAGGATAGGAATTCAGATGCCACAAACCAGCTGACATTGTAGAGTGAATGAGAATTCAAAGCTTTAGTTATTTGATTGTGACAAAGTCTGTAATTATCAAAGATACAGGTGGAGCTACAAGATCATCACATCATCAATATCTAACAACATTATGGTATAAGTATATATGCGAAATAATTTCTAAATGTTGAGTTTAGAAATGGATGCCAATCCCAAAAATGGCATATCAAAATAAGAAAGATTAAAAGTTACCGTCCTGAACCCTAGTGATCAAAGGTTTCAAAATTATTCAAAATAAACATCTTTTTGAGGCGATTTACTGAGCTTCTGTCCCAAAATCTTAACACTACAAAAACGGAAATCATTATGGATTTTAAATGAGGATGAATTTCATACTTCCAATCCTGTCATTCTGGTCTACCAGCATTTCCTCTCACATAAAATACTATTATCAAGGCATAGTATCCACATTTCGTTCCATTTCAAAATCCAAAAGAAAAAATCATTAACACCCAATATCTCCAGTTAACAGAACTTCAAGCTAGTGAGCGTATCCAGGTCCAACTACATTCAACGTAGGACTTAATCCAAATGCTAAATACCAGCTATACAACAAAGCCTTTTCGCAACATTACTACACATAGTATGATCACCACATGCAGATTATAACATTAACACCAACATCCAACATCACATATTCATATAACCAATTAATCAGATATTCACCAAAAACAAATCCCTAAAGAGGAAAGTCATCAACCCAATGGAGGAATTGGCATAAAGTTACCGTCTTGAGGCATGACAGGATAATCCGAAGGGCTTAGATTAACAAACCAGTCCCAATCACCAGCCAGCTTCAGCAAAACCGCAACCCCATGAAGCGTACTAGCAATCGAAGTGGGACCCTTATAAGTAGCCAAATCAGCTTTACCAATCACCATCACATTCCTAAACTCCCTAATCACACTCTCCGACTTGGCATACCTCGCGAGCTCAATCCTCTCCGAGTCCAACGCTTCGTGATCGAGATGCAACAAGTAGAAATTCCTCGGATGGTACGCCGCTTGCAGCAATCTCTTCACTTGCGAACCATCGCCTCTCGTCCCACTTATAAAGTACGCGAGTCTCGGCAATCTCGGAAGAGAAGAGTAATGTTCACCGTCAAAACCGGTGCGTGTTCGTCCGACATCACTTGGTTTCGGAGACTTGGAGTGGCCTACAAAGAGGAGTGTCACCAAGAGTACGGCGAGTGTTGCTAGAGGTAAAAGACATGTTCGATCTAGACAATAGGGATTGTGACTGTGAGTTCGCTTCATTTGAGGTTTTTGTTAGAGAAGTGTGTGTTTTGGGTTAGAGATTTGAGGGAGTTGCGTGGTGGTTGTCGGTTGGCCAGTCGGTGTTGTCGATCGGATGTTGTGGTCGGAGAGGGAAAATGTTATGAATTTAATTTCAACGTAGCTTATGATAACATGCTTCGCGTAGCGTACACTCTTCAATGATCTTGCTGTTCCGCAACCGTTGGATTGGAGGAAAAACATTTTTAATATTTATGACGACAAAATTTGACTAACTTATCACATTCTACGGAGTGCATTGGAAATAGTCACTCTCTCTGTTATATAGAATAAAGGGCGTTTGGTTTCAGAGTTTGAAGGAAGGAATGAAATAATCGTAAAAAAATAGTGTTTGCTTTTAAGATTTCAATTTCAGGGGAATGGATTTATCCCATTAAATTTGGGAATCTACTAAACTCACTAAGGGGGTGGGTATCGAGTTTTCATTTCAATCTAAGTTTTTATCACGTTTATTTTTTACTCTTTTATCCCCAGTCTTTGCTCTACCAACCTCTTTACTTTCTTATCGCCTCTTAATTTCTTACGATTTCTCATCCTACCTTATCGCGTCTCATCAACGAAAGATTTTTTTGTTCTGTGCCTCCAGGTATGTTTTCTGAAATCCCTCGTTTTAATACAGAAACCCAAGTTACAAACCAAACATCATTTTTTTTATTTTACATACCCATCCCCATCCCCATCCCCTTCTACTATTATACTCATATTCATAGTCAACCTCATGCTCAAACCAAACGCCTAATAAGTCTAATACAAACCTAAACCTTGTGATTTGGGGAGACTTTAATAAAATAAGGCTATGTTTGGGTGGGTTTATATCAATAAAGCTTTTATCAATAGAGTTTTTTGCTGTAGATCTTTTTAGAAGTATTTTTCTGAGAAGCTAGTTGAATGTTTGACTGTCATGTAAAAAAGAGCTTTTTAAAAAAAGCTTAATATAGTCTGTCTAGCAATATTAAAAAAAACACTTTTAATTTTACATATATTTTATTTTGTAATAAAAATTATTTATAGATATAAATATAATTTAAAGTATATTAAACAATATGCAAAGCACAATATATTGATTATTATATAATTTTAAACTATATGAAACATAAATGAAAATATATTTAACCAAATCTTTTATATAGATTATAACATAAGTATACTAATATCAAAAATAAATATTAAAATATATAAAAAAAGTCAAATAATATTAAATAAATATCCAAGTTTAATAAATAGTTAAATACATAATAAACGGGAATATGAGTTTGCGGGAATTATGTGTAAAACACGAGGGTAAAAAGAACTAAAAATATGCTCATTAATTAATATGAAAAATCTACCTGAAAAAACGTATTTTTGATAAGCTTTAAATTTGAGTTTCTTCAAAAGTTATATTTTAACTGCTAAAAAAGTCATATCTATTAAAAAAGTGCTTTTAGATTTTATAATCAAACACTCATTTTTTTAAAAAAAAGCTTTTGTGGTGAAGAAAAGTACTCATTGGCCTTTCAAAAGCCGATCCAAACGAGCACTAAGTACATGTTATTATTGTTGCTACTAAAGCCCTAATTTGATTAATATCGTAAAAATTGGATTAAAAAATAAATTAATACAATAAGAATTTTAAAATTAAAAATATTAGGCCAATATTAAATTGTCATTATAATAAAATTGAACAAAATTAAAGAATTTAAAATAGAAGATATTGATTTTAATTAAACAGAAACAGTAAATAATAACTAACTTGTTTATTTTAATTTATAAAAATTGATTAATTTACAAGTAACGACAATTAATTAATAAATCTATTAATTTTTAATAATAAGGATTTTAAAAAATAATCGAACCCAACATTTAGTTAATTTAAATTTTAACTGATCAAATTAATTTGATTTTTTATCATTAAATTTGATTACTCTATAAAATACCCTTTGTTGGTGCTTAATGTTATACAAGACACAACAATCACAAATTGCTATGATTTTGTAACAAAATGTTGGAGAGGGATCGAGTTATAATGTTTGAATTATTTCACAATTACATTAGTATAGTTATGGACTAATTTAATTAGATTAATCATTGAATGACATTAATAACTTCTTCTCAATTGATTAGAGCACAATTCAATAATATTATTATAGGGTTTTTTTTTTCAAACTTTGATTTTAATATAAATATGATAAACAAAAAATAATAATTATAAAATTTTGTATGATCTAGAATTATCAATATACTAAATAATGCATTTAATAATTTACTCACAAACTTAAAATTGCAATGTTTGAAATTTTAAATCTTTAAATTCTTAAATAATCAATTAAATTGAATCTTATTATTTAATTTTAAATTATTAATTTATAACTTAATTTATTCTACATTATTATATACTTCTAAAGATTAATTAACAAAGGTAATTTGGAAATAGTTGATCTACTAATTAAAAGTAAAGTTACTTACTATTAGATCTTATTAGACTTTAGGTGTATTATCGAGATTTAAAAAAAAAAAAAAAATTCCGGGCAAGAGGATTCTTAGATCACATTAATACCATTCCTCTGCCTTTATCACAATTGTCCACTGATTCTTCTGTTTTCAAGGGCACCATCATCTCTGTTTCCTCACGAAGCAGAGAGTGATTACAACATTCCAAGTTGCAATCTTTAAAAGTGAAAATTTCAATAATTATGGTTCTGAATAAGATAGAAAACAAACACTCACCATGCCCATTGATCTATTCTTTTGTGTATTTAACATATAAGCAATCATGATAGGTGTTTTCTGTCTTTCAGATCCCTTCCCAAATAAGATTACTAGTTCCCTGGGACCTGGGAATTTGGTTAAGGATTTGGTGCCAGAAAGCCATATATGAGCATCTTTTTAGACAGGAGTCATATTCATTAGAACTGAAGATACTCTTCTCTTTTTAATCTTTAATATTCAATCCCATTACAGTCCAAAATTTCTAGTCTAAAACAGACAGCTAAACCAGCAAAGGAAATGGACTTTTCTACCTTTTTGTTTATTAGGTTTGTGTATCAGATTCATTGCTGCAAAAACCCTTTAAAAGGTTCAAGCTTTAACGTAATCTCATCACTAATTTACTGACCGGGGATTGAGATTGAGATGACAAACTTTACTTGTAACAATAACAGGATAATCCCAGATTGAAGGAGAACTGGAAGTTACATAAAATGGAGTTTAAGTAGAGATGTATGAATGTATTGAAAAACAGAGTCTTGAATTCTACAGGCCTGCTCTTTACAGCTCATGAATTCCAATCTTTCTGCCATTTTGGACAACCTTTTGCTTGCCATTCTTACCAGGAACGATTAAAGACAAAAGTTGAAGAAAAAACCCAAAACTTTGGACAGCCCAGAATCAACAGTAACAGACTATAGCAACCTAGATCTTAGTATCTGTCAAACCAAACTAGCAGCATCAGGCAAACCTTGTTGAAGATCGGAACCTCTGTGAGCAGACACAGTACTAGGTCCATTATTACTTCGCTTACCAGCACCAACAGAAGCCCTACAAACAGGGCAATTAGAGTGAGAATTCAACCAAGTGTTGATGCAAGAAGCATGAAAAGAGTGCTTGCACACACTCAGTTGCTTCACATCTTCACCATCACTGAACACAGAGAGACACACAGGACACTCGCTCCCAATTTCCTTCACATGGGTTTCCTTCTTAAACTTAACTTCTGAAACCACCTCCTTGGCATCTGTCGAACTGGGGTTGTTCTCGTTGTTAACAGAGAGCACATCGGAGCTGTCAACGTCCCGGTGGCGCCGTCGGCGGAAAGGTGCGGGTGGGCACTTGATGGAGAAGAAAAAGGTGTAGATCAGAGCAGGGATTGTGATGATGGCGATCAGAGCGAGAACGAACTCGAGGGGTGATAAATCCACGCTTCGTGATGGTGCGGGAAATTGTGGTGGTGCGGGAAATTGTGGTGGTGCAGGAAATTGTGGTGGGTCAGGTGCTATGGACTCTGCTGGTGAGTGTTCCATGGGAGGGAAGTGCAAGGGAAAAGAAGTAGAAAGAACTCAGCTTTGGAGTAGTCCGGGTTTTGGTGGGGAAGACTCCCAGAGTCGTTTTTGTATTATTTATTTAATTTTAGTAATTTTGAGAAGCTCTATGTATCTATAGAGCAATTATTGAGAGGCGTTGGAGGAGTAGCAGCAGATAACGTGGCATGTAGAGGACAGGGTTCGTATTGTGTATATATACTGAGTACTGAATGGAGAAGAAGAGGGCCTCAACTTGACAGGCATTGGGCCTCTGGAGATTATCTTATAAGCGCGCCTTTGACCCCACTCTTGTCCACTGCGTTGTTTGTATCTGTAATATGCCTGTTTTTTTTTTTTTTGATATATGGAACGGGGCCTAAGCCCGAAAACAACTACATGCGTGTAACCCGAGGGAGGGCGACTCCAACAGAGTCAGCTAACAGTAAGGGCAAAAGGCCATCCACTACTTCAGGAAACCATGTCACGCCAAGTGGCAATCTGTAACTATAATTTGCTAACTAATCTGCACTACTTAATTACAATAATTAAAAAAATTAATTGCAAAATAATTAAATTATAAAAATTAAATTTATTAATCTTTTATTCAATTTTTCTTAATAATTTTTATTATCAGAAATACATCGGTTGATTTTAATGATATGGACTGCGGAAATTTATCAAAAGTATGACCCATAATAAGAAACTTTAGTATACTAAAATACAGATAAAAGATCTCTTGTAAAGAAATTATTGTCGTTCTCGTAAGTTTTATAGCATTTTCCTCTTGTATTTAGCACATACTTTTGAATATATTATACTTACCTGTTCAGGATTTAACATATGCTTTTTTTCTACTTAAGTCATATTATTATTGTTATTGTTGTTATTATTTATTTATTTACTTTTAAAAACAGTATTTCTACTAATTAGAGGTAAAACTGTATATTACTAGATCTCCTTATATCGTGCGTGCCAACTGGGTTTCTACTGGGTTGATCTTTTTATTATTGTTAGTTTATTACTTATTGCATATTTTATTTATTAAGTATTATTTATTTATTTTTTATAAGCATCATTTAGAAACAATCTCTATATTAATTAAGAGTAAGATACGTAACATTGAACCTCCTAAAACTTCAAATTTCAACAAACTTTTAGTAAGTTATTGTTGTAATTAACTGTTATGAATTATAATAAATTAGTTTTTTATTTAACAATTGCTTTTAATTATGATAAATAAAGATTATCTCTTTCTTCAATCATATTATTTAATCCAAATTTAATTTATTTAATTTTGTTCAATTTTTACTATATATTAATTTTATAATAGTTTAATACCGATTGAATATTTAAATTTGAAATATTTTATCTTTTTTACTGATTTAAGGATTGTTTAGTTTCTAATTTTTACATTTTTTCTTATTTCTACTTTTATTTATTTTGTTAAAAAATAAAAATTATTTGGTTAAAATTTGAAATAAAAATTGAAAATAAAAATTTGCTTAATTGAGATTTATAACAAAAAATTGAAAATAAAAATCTATTTGATTTTTGTTTTTATTAAATGTTAATGTTTATTATTTTAAAATTAATTAATTAACATTATCATTATATAATTTTCAAATTAATTCAAATTATTAAATCAAAAATTTTATCTAAAATTTATATATTTTGAAGATATTTTAAATTTAACTATATTTATTAAATTTAATTGATTAAATTTAATTTAAATTCAAAATATAAATATATTATAAATAATGTTTAAATTTTAATAATAATTAATATATTAAATAATTAAATATTATTTATTTATTTGATAGTAAATAAAATTATTAGAAAACAAAAACATAACATAAAAATAACTTTTCGTGGTTTTCATAAATTTTGAAAACTAAAAGAATTAAAACCTCAAATAAATAAGTATTTTATTAAATTTTGAAAATGAAAATATATAACTTCTAACATTGCCTAATTAGATTTCTTTAACAGATATTATTTTTTGATTATCTATTACATAATATAAATAAAAATCTATAAATTATATATTTTAAAAATCATAAATTAACATAAATTTGATCTGACTAAAATTTACAAGTTTAATTATGGTCTATCGTCTTTTTTAAGTCATTAAAGTAAAAAGTATTTCCTCAAATAATGATTCAAACATGAAATATTTATATTATTTATTCATTGTGTAATTAAAATTCACCAATTATTTGTATTTATTGCTTAATTTGAATTTATAAATTTCTTAAATGATTTACATAATCAAATTTTGTTGAAGGACATTTATAAATTTCTTAAATGATTTACATAATTAAATTTTGTTTCAAAAGTAATATGCATATTAAAGAGTAATGCCCTTATAAATTGTGTATAAGGGCATAATAAGGATATTTCATGCTTGACAAGTTGAACTCTTTCCCTTATCTTTGAAAGGTTGCCATCCAAATCCTTTGACAATAAGCTCACAAAAATCTTTAAATAGATCTAAGACTGGTCAAAATTCAATCCAATTTGTATTATTTAAATTTATATTTTTTGTTCCAAATTAAGATTAAATTTAATTAAATTAAGTTGAGTTCTTCATCTAAAACGTCTCCAATGATTAAAAAATATAAATGGCTCGATCGGTTTAACTGTAAAAAGTTTGAATTGTCTAATCTTTTGGTTTGTTTTATTTTAATAACTCTCGTCGATAAAAACTGATCAATTTTCATTAATCATTAAGTTCTCAATTAATTTTTATTTAACATTTTTTTTAGTTAAATTTTGAATTTTTCGAAACGTAAAGACAATATCTTTTAAACATATTTTAAATTTTTAAAATTTAGCTGATTTTATAATAATTTAAGATTAATTAAACATTTCAAACCTTAAACATTTTGGTTGCTTTATTTAACTTATTTGTTTAAATTTAATTCACTTTTTTAAATATTGAAACTGTCTATATTGGACTCGGGCTTTGAAAGATGGAAAAGAAAACTGGTTTTGAGGCAGGTTCAAGCCTTGAACCTCTACAAGCTTTCAGAGAGGGATATGGTGTCTAAAGTTCATGACTACAAGTTCCTACCATTTTTTATATATACCCTTCAACAGGTAAACACACCTAAGGTGAGTTAGTAAGGGACTCTTTTGATTTAAGTAAGGCTGTGAGTTCAAACTGTCCTTATGTATGCAACCGTTTAAAACTTGAGGCTAAAACTTTGTCTCCCGCAAGAAATCTACCCGACTCGAGTGAGAATTTATCTGAGTGTGAATAAGGTGTTTTTTCATTATTGAGGCCCTGGACACCTCGTAAGAGAAAATGAAAAAAGGCGCTTTAATACCGGAAAATTATTGCCCCACCAGCTAGGTAACGAACTGGAACCTGACGTGAATTCTTTGGATGCAAGTTAAGTCACATAGTACATGATGATTACTTCAGATATTTCAAACCTCCCATGTTACCGGAATTCATGTTTTGTCACTAACAATCATTAAACAAAAGCCGGAACTCGGAAGACTTGGAGAAAAACATGGTCCATCCATCACATGCATTTCAGAATGTCATCCTCCAGGTTCAGGAACTTGGTGGACTTCAGGTTCTGGAATCCTGGAAAGTATGGAGAGTACCGTTTGTCTTGCAGGTATAGCTTTAGCCCTACAAAGCGGGCAATTAGAATGCAACTTTAGCCAAGTATCGATACATGGTGCATGAAATAAGTGCAAGCATTCGGGCAACACACGAATTGCCTCGCCTTCACTGAACTCGGACAAGCACACCGAGCAAGTCTCTTCACTGTATAACTGTTTGGTATATGTTGATATTGGGATGTTCACAATGGTAGAGTGACTTGTGCTAGTAGCTTCTCCTTCTCCTCCTCCTCCTCCTCCGCCGCCGCCGTGGTGGTGGTTGTTTCGAGAGCTTTGTTGCTCATTTGGTGGGTTTGCATTGCGAGTGTGAAGATGATTGTAATGAGTAGTAAAGCAATGGTAAGCTGCAACCACAATTGCTCCGGCGAGGATACCACAAACACCTATAAGAACAGGGTCAAAATCTGATCGGTGGTGATGAGGTCCATCCATTAATTACAGGAATTTTCAGAGTCTTTAACGAGATTGTACGATTGGATCATACTTCAAGTTTCTAAAATAGAACTACTTCACCATCACTTTGTCGTTCGTAAGTGGCACGGACATTAGATTAGATGGATTAGAAGACACTCTACACTATATGATATGCCTACAAAGGAAAGTGACCCCTTTCTCATTTAACTATGAGAGTTTTCCAATTTTATTTCTCACTTCCAAATTTGATATAATAGTATGTTATAAACAAAATTAAACTTTTAATTATATATAATATTTTATAATTATGTATTTTAAATCTACTATTCAATAGGTTAACAATTCAAAATTAAATTTGATAAGCTTAATTTAAATGCTTTTTAATTATTTTTATTTTTGTTATTGTTATAAATATGGCATGATAGGACAATGACATTTTGTTTTACACCATTTAAAGTCTCTCCAACGATTTTAGGCTTTCTATTAAAAATTATAATACTTGTTTTGAAAAAAAATCAAACATAATCAATGTTTTCAAAACCGAACCAAAAGTTAAAGCGGTAAGACAAGAGATTTAAGATTTCTCAGTATTAGATCGCCAAAAAAAAGTTAAAATTTGAATAAAATAGAAGAGTTTGAAATATTACTAAAAAAATTGTTCTCACTTATCCAAAAATTTAAAGTTTTTTTGATAAAAGAAACTATTAAATTAAAATTAATTGTTTATTTTAATTTATAAAATTGATTAATTTATAAAAATTGGTAGATTAATTAATAAACTGATCAATTTTTAATAACAAAAATTATTAAACTAAATCAAATCGTAAAATTAAAAACCGAACTGAAAAATTGACCAGTTCAAATTTTTCATTATTAAAGCAGGTAAATTGGTTCGATTTTTAACATAATTATTCACAAATATGATCGATATTACATGTCTAAAACTTAAAAAATAAAATTCGACTAGGATAAAGGAGTTCCAAGGAATGATTTATGCTATTATTGCCGCAAGCACAAAATTGTCTTCAAAGTTGGCATATTTGGGGATGTGTCAAATCCAAAGTCCAAGTCAAAAGGTTTGCCAAGAAAAGACACATTTCTTATGTCTGTTTTGGGAAGCTTAGTTTGGCACTTCATGATCTCATTGAACCTGTAGTAAATTTGACTTAAACATATCAACAAGTTATCCACCTCTCCTTTTTTCTGGCTTCTCACGGAAACTTTAAGGTGTAAACAGTAAGGAAGGAATTAAAAAAAAAAGAATGAGAACGGAAGGAATAAAGACAAAAGAATGAAAATGGAAAGTGATAATGTGATATAGTGAAATTAATGATCACGTGTATTTAATATGTAATTATTAAAAATGTGATGTTAATATGTAATATCAAATATTAAGAATAATAAAAATAAAAATTTGTACTCGTATGTAATTATTATATATTTTTAAATAATTAATAAAAATATTTTGATTTTAAAAATAAATAATATAAATTATTTTTAATAATTTATAAAATTATTGATTTTTAAATAATTTAATGATATGAATAAAATTAAATAACTACCAAAAAACTTGTTTTATTTGATATAATATCAATAAAGCAGTTATTTTTATTGAAGTTGTTCTAGATCTAATGCAGATTTGTGGTGGGATGTAATGAAGGACGAGATGCAATCCATGAAGCATAGTAAAATCTGGGAGCTAGTTAATTAGGATAAAGTTAAGACCTAAAGGATTTTAGGATAAAGTTAAGTGGTTTATAACTAGCTCAGTTGCTAGAGGGATCATTCAGGGACTTTAATGTTACCTTTCTCTCGTATTCTCAGATGATATATTTTAAGTGGTTATGACAATTGTAGCTCATGATGATATAGAGTTACATCAGATGACTGTCAAAATCGCTCTCCTAAATAAAGACCTTTATAAAGAGGTTTATATGGAACAACCTGAAGGATTTTAAGATCCAAATGGAATTGACATGGTTTGTACATTAAGCAAATCAATATATGGTTTAAATCAAACCTCCTGGAAGTGATACCTTACATTTGATGAGGTTGTGACCTCTTTCAGCTTCGTGAAAAATAAAGTTAAAAATGATTGTATCACAAGGTTAGAGGGAGCAAATTTATCTTCCTATTATTGCATGTGGATGATATATTGCTCATCTTGAATAACTTGACCATATTGCATGAGGTTAAACAACTTTTCGCCAAGCATTTCAATATAAAGGACCTTAGTGAAGCATTCTTTGTCCTAAGTACGCAGATTGACTAGGACATATCTTAACACTCGTTAGGATTGTTATAGAGTGCATACATTAAGTATGTGCTACAAAGGTTTAATACGGTTGATTGTATACCTATCGTAGCACCTATCTCTTATAACGAGAGATTATCTTTGGTATAATGTCAAAGAATAAAGTAAACAGAGAGGCTATGAGGAATGTTCCTAAATTGGTACGGTTGATAGCCTGATATATTTGCTGTTAGACTGTTTAGTCAATATCTGGTTAACCCAGGTATGGACCAATGGAATGCAGTCAAGCGAGTGTTAAGATTGTAACACCCAAATACCCCCTGGGAGGATACATGGATGCCACCCAAGACAGAACAACAAAACCAAACATCACACTGA
>JAOQMR010000005.1:35470164-35487770 GCA_027563865.1 Erythroxylum pelleterianum | reverse complement strand
GTGCCATGTTATCCTTGCAGAGGATCAATCGGAAACGTGTACTCCCCGACCTGTTCTGTAACTAGTTGCTCTTTCCTTTTATAAAAAAAAATAAAATATGAATATCATTTCGTATTGGGCGGTATCGGACCAAAATTGGTACGAAACAAAGGATCGGTCGTACCAGATTTAAATATCAGTTAGTATCGGCCTGTTTCCGATGGTACTGGTCAGTATCAACCGGTATTCAAAATACCGGCCAAATACCGGTCAGTATCGAAAATTTTTAAAAATAGGGAGACTTTTTTACAAAATTTTCAAAAATTCGTAAAATCTCCCCCTCTCCTTCCTACCTTTCCTTTCCTTTTTTTTCAAAGTTTTTAATTAGTTATTTTATTTACTTCAACTTTTATAATTATTGTGAATTTTTTAAAATAATAATTATTATTTTTATTACTAATAATAATTATAAATTAAATAAAACTTAAAAATAAATTATTTTTATTTAAATATTAATAAGTATTAATAAAAATATTTTATTTTTAAAAATAAATAATTTAAATATTATTATTTATAAACTAATATTTAATTTTTATATTTTTTATTATTAAATCAAAACTTATTTGAAATTAATATATTTTTAAAAAATTTATTTTAAATTTAATTATATTTATTAATAATTATTAAATTAAATTTATGAATTTAATTAAAATTGTGATTATTATTTATTATTATGATATTTGGAGATAGGGTTAAAAATATACAATACAACTGTACAATATGATATCGAACTATTTTGTAATTTTAAAAAAAATTCAGGGATTGTTTCATAAATTTAAAAATTTACTCGAAACGATACCCGGTATTAACTGGTACCAGCATAATACTGTGCCAGAATCTAATCTGGTACCAAGTTTGATATCGTATTCATAACATTGCTTGGGAGGGTTATAATATATGCAATATTCTCTTTATATTTTTCTACAAATTATTAATATAACTAATTATTTATTTGTTATAATTTTTTATAAATAAAAAAATAATTTTTATTATAAACTCGCACATTTTTGTAGTTTGTTATTCTTAATTATTCAATGACTAATGCTTCATTTGTTTTAAAAAATATTTTATATTATTTTTTAAAATTTAAATTTCTACATCATTAGATTTTGTAATTTATTTTATTCTAATCTAATCGTAAAACTGCGTACTAAAAGATCTTTTTCTATAGATTTTTTTGAAAATTTCGGTCAACAATTGAATTTGAGTAACTCAAAAAATTTAAGCAAATAATTATAATTTAATAAAAGATTTGAGCAACCCATTGTAATCTCAAAACTTAACCTTATGAAAATATTAAAAACCCTAATTGAAAGGGAGCCTAGATGAACTCTCACTCATATTATTTTATTTAGTAAAATATATTTAAAAAATTAAAGGAAAGAAGATAACAAAAATGGCTTATAAGAACTAACAGATAAGCACTCGTTAAAGCCTACACCACAAACAACAGTTGCAGATATTATCACTCACTTGCCCACACCACACCCACCCAACAAAAAAAAAAAAAAGAGTAACAAATTATTAAAAAAAGAAAAAAGAAGAACCGTCAACGTTAACAAACGGTAAGCTTTTATTCGAGTGGGGTAATATCTAGAGCAGTTCCTATCTAATCGAACCTACGAAACCTCCATATAAACGGACGCTGCGCTACAAATTTTCTTCTTCTATTCACACACACACACAGACAAGATACGAGTACAAGAACTGAGACACGCACACCCACACACACACACACACACACGCAGATACACATAGCCAGAGCAGATTCATACACACGCTTTTCTTATTTTTGCTCTTCCGCTTTGTTGTTTGTTTTCACGGAAAATTTGGAGAAGAAAACCAAAACAAAAAAACTGAAGTGAATAAATAAACAATGGTAGTTTTTGATGATGGTGAAGATATGGGGGGAATGAGCCGCATAGTCGCTTCTGCTGTTTCATCTTCATCATCCTCATCTTGCTTCATTGAAAGGTACTCACTTGAAAAAGGTTATTTTTTTGATATAGATTTGGTTAGCTTCAGTTTTTGTAACTGTTTTTTTTGGGGGTTTTGATTTTGTGGGAAGAGGCTTCAGAGGGTGTTTTAGAAATTTCTATAAAGGAATTGTAAAAGGGTTTTAGATATTCGATCGATTTGATGGTTTTGATTCAGTTTTTTCCACCTGTGTTCGGTGGATTTCGGGAGATTCTTGGGTTAGGGTTAGATATAGTGTTTCTTTAGCGTTTTAGATATATCTTTCTGTCTCTCATTAGGGTTACAGATTGAAGAGATCTCCTTTTAGTTTCTTCTTTTCTCCTTGTTTTTCTTTTTCAAATTTATCTTAGCTTTGGATTATAATTCTTCACAGCAATACGAGAAAAAGAAAAGAACAAAGACTCTACTTTTGTTTCATTTGTTGTTTATATTTCAGTTAAAGTAACAAAGAAGTGAATTGTAGTTGGGGATAGTTCATCTTTTGTTTTGTTTTTTTATTTTTTATTTTTGATGTGGGTTTATGGGGATTAAGCTGTGTGATTGATAAATCTAGGGTTTTGATGGAGGGGAGATATTGTGGGGATTGAGATGTTGATGAAGGTGTTTATAAGGTTGTTGTTTTATTGAATTGTGCTCTTTGGATACGGAAGTGGATTCATTCTACTACCCACCAGCAACAAAACCCACCATGGAAGTGAGCTGAAGCATGGTAGATTCTCGTCTCACAGCCTTGTCAATGGAGAATCATCACCCATCCACCCTCTTGTCAATGGATTCCAGTGCCTCCTCACACGACGAATTGGATTTGGAGATGAACCGTCAGATTATACTTCCCCGACCACCTGATATTAACTTACCCCTCTCAGCTGAACGTAGCCCGCCTCCACCATCATGGAACTCTGACCCTTGTGATATATTGGAAGTGGGACTTGGTCCGCAGGTTTATGAGACAGAGACTCTTCTTAGCATCCCAAAGGTTGGGAGGAAGTGTGCCAAAAGGGTTGATAGCATTTGGGGTGCTTGGTTTTTCTTTAGTTTTTACTTTAAGCCTGCGTTAAACGACAAATCAAAGGCCAAAATTGTCCGGGACAGCAATGGGGTTTCCGGGTTCGACAAGTCTGATCTCAAGCTTGATGTTTTCATGGTTCAGCATGACATGGAAAACATGTACATGTGGGTTTTCAAGGAGAGACCAGAGAATGCTTTGGGTAAGATGCAATTGAGGAGTTACATGAATGGACATTCTCGTCAAGGAGAGCGACCCTTTCCATTTAGTGCCGATAAGGGTTTTGTTCGATCTCACAGAATGCAGCGAAAGCATTATAGAGGGCTTTCCAATCCCCAATGTGTACATGGCATCGAGATTGTTCCATCACCTAATCTTATGGGGCTTGATGAGGACGAAAAGAAAAGATGGGTGGAACTTACTGGCAGGGATTTGAACTTCACCATCCCACCTGAAGCCAGTGATTTTGGTTCGTGGAGAAACCTTCCCAACACAGATTTTGAGCTTGAGAGGCCACCTCCTCCAATAAAGAGTGCATCTAATTCTCACTCTAAGAAGCTGCTCAATGGTTCTGGGCTCAATTTGTCGACTCAGCCATCTAGCCATAGCAATGGTGATGGAATGGACCTGTCTCCTGTCAGCAGCAAAAGGAGGAAGGACTTTTTCCCCCATGGGAATGATGATGAATGTTACTTGGCTGTAAATCCTCCCTCTGATCGGATTCCGGAGATTGAAATTCATCAAACTGAGCCTCACTGGTTGAATGGTTTTAGTGGTGTCATGAAGAATGTTTACGGACCAGTTACAGCTGCAAAAACAATCTATGAAGATGAAGAAGGTTATCTGATCATTATTAGTTTACCCTTTGTGGATCTTCAGAGAGTGAAGGTTTCTTGGAGAAACACCCTCACTCATGGTATAATAAAGGTGTCTTGTGTGAGCACCTCTCGCATGCCGTTTATCAAGAGACACGATAGGACTTTCAAACTCACAGATCCGGCTTCCGAACACTGCCCTCCAGGGGAGTTTGTCCGAGAAATCCCTCTTCGAACTCGAATTCCAGAGGATGCTAATATAGAAGCTTATTATGATGGACCAGGGTCAGTGCTTGAGATTCTAGTGCCTAAACTCCACGAGGGGCCAGAAGAGCATGAGGTGCGAGTATGTCTTCGCCCTCATCTTGGAGCCAACGATCTAATGCTGACATGAGAGGACAAGTTTGAGGGTGAGTTTCAACTTCCACAGGTGGTGATGCTTCATTGTTTTAGGCTAACCTTAATCTATGAAACAAAATGTGCATGCACCTCAGATTTGCTTTTTTTTCTGTGTCTTTCTCCGATGTCATGTTTTATTCCCTCAAGTTCTAGGTTTTATCTGTAAGTTCTATCAGTTTAAAAATATTTTTGATTTCAGAAGTATTATGAAAGATTTGATGTATTTATCACGTAGTTGTTTCACTCATTTTTGTAACGACTCATAGACAGATTCTTCATGTCAAAGCTCACGAAAGATCTTTTCATGGACCCTTGCATTAGGTGCCTCCATGTTCTTAGTATGATAAGCAAAATTTTCTACCTTCATAACCTTAATTTCTCCAACCCCAAAAGCAACCCTCGACCTTAAATTCCAACATGTGTAGGAAAAGTATGAGCTTTTGTACCTTATCAACGGTTTGGTGGGGACCTTCATGAAAGCGGACCAATACGTTATTGATAAGTCAGCTCTTCGTTTGGAGATAAGAAGCTACCTTCGTTTTACTTTTCTTGGAAGAGCCCAGCTCCAGCAGCTGAAGTTGTTAAACGTCTACACCGACATGAACGTAAGGAGTCAATCAGGATATGCGGGACGAGGACTTTCAGACCTTAAACTGTTGAATATTATAAACATGCGAGTCTTTTGCGTGTTGGTGACAATAAAGCATGGTCTAGAAGAAACTGCAGAAACTGAAAGTCAAGTATGGCTGCTTGGTTAGTTTAATGTCGGTTCACTTTAAAGTTGACATGTAGTTCCTCTGTTTAGATGCTACTCCATTGGATTGAAACTTAGACACGTTTGCCGCAAACCACCGACTTTCACTAGATAAGTATTGAAGTGCTTAGCTTCTAAATGGCCGATTCTTTTTGCGATTCGATCAGATTTTTTATACAGTTTAGAGCTTAATCAAATCAAAACCAAATCGATATATCTATATATCTATATATATTGAGTTTTTCAAGAAATGTCTGTTTTAATTATGAGAAGACACATTTAAGTCATTTACACTCAAACTAATTCTCGCTTAAATCGAGTAGGTCTTTTATAAAAGTTTAAGCTTTAGTCCCAAGTTTTAAATGGTTGCATACATAAGAACGAACCTGTGACCTCACTTAAGCCAGAAGAGTTTTCTACTGCGTCTTAGGATTCAAATCAATATTTTAACTCTCAACTTTGTAAAATTGAATTGAACCAATCGTTCAAATTCGTATCAAACCCTCTCAACTTTGTAAAATTGAATTGAACCAATTGTTCAAATTCGTATCAAACCCAAACTATAACTATCATCCTTTCTCTTGACAACGGGTCATTCATCGCCATATCAAAGTCAATTTATCATCAACCCTAACATGCAGGTGAATTGGTAGAGGATTTTCTTGATTTAAGTAAGATCATAGTTTCAAACCGTCTTTCATGTATAAAGTCGTTTAAAATTTAAGACCAAAATTATACAATTAGGCGAGAGAAAGATAAAAACATCTTCTAAAAGGAGCATGTGGCACTCAATAAGTATAGTGTCAAAGTAAATAATCACACTATCAAGTTTATTGTTGGAGCTTGGACCATTTAGTGTGCTAGAAACAGTGAGATCTTTCAACGTCAGACTATCTCTGTCTTCAGCCAACACCATAGGTATTTGAAGCTTGTTGATGAGTGTCATGCATGCATAGGAGAGGCTCAAATGATAGAGCGGGAGAGTAGGTGGGTCTCATGGCAGGCTCCTTGGCTCACATATGTTAAAGTCAATGTGGATGGTAGCTCTCGCGGCAATCCCGGAGTTGCTGGTTTTGGTGGTTTGATTCGAGATGAGACTGGTCGTTGGATTGTTGGTTTCACAGGTTTCATTGGTGTCGCCACCAATTTGCTAGCTGAGCTCCAAGCTCTTTTTCATGGCTTTTCTGTAGCATAGACTCACGGTTATCGGCGAGTTATTATAGAGTTCAACTCTCTCGAAACTATTCATTTGGTTACTGTCTCGTATTCTCTCCCACACCCTTATTTAGCTATTATTGAGGATATCGGGCACATGATGAATCGAGATTGGGATTGTTCGATTTGTCACACTCTCAGGGAAGGTAACCAGTGTGCTGATTTCTTAGCAAAATATGGATCTTCTTCGTCGCCGCGTTGGCAGGTGTGGGACAGCCCATTGCCAAGACTTCGTGAGTTTCTGAACAATGATGTTCTCTCTATTGCTTTTTTGAGGCGTTAGGTCTCCTTTGTCTTTTCCTTTTCACCAAAAAAAAAGTAAATAACGCCAACATCAAACTGACCCGCATAAGTAGCAAGTTAATCAAGGCATACGTTGTTTTCTTGAGATATGTATTGATAAACAACAGTCTAATTCCTACTGAATAATTCATAAATGCCGATAACTATAGAATTATGTAATCTGGCATTCGATCAGATTTTTTATACAGTTTAGAGCTTAATCAAATCAAAATCAAATCGATGTTTAACTCAAGACTTCATAAAATTGAATCGAACCGATCGTTCAAACTCGTATCGAACCCAAACTAACATCCCTTCTCTTGGGCCATTCATCGCCGGATCAAAGTCAATTTATCATCCCTTCGACAAAAGGGGCGTTGGCAGCTAAGTTTAAGTAGTAGATTCTATAATCTAAAGCTTTGCAAACTTGGGAAAAGGATAAAAACTTAGAAACTGCTTCCATGAATTATAATGATCTGTAGACTTTTTTAACTTGAAATTCAAAATAAACATCCAGGGTTTGGCTTTGAATATAATATCAGAGCCACAAAAATTAGAACGTGATATAAGTAAACTCAAAAAGAGCAGAATGCCATTAAACCTAGGTGGTAGTGTAGAGATAAGCCATAGAATGGCTTAGTCGACTTCCTCAATCTTGGGGCCTGCTCCGCTGCCACCAGCAGGGATGTCATCATCTGGCGCGCCACCCATGTCAGCTCCAGCTCCTTGGTACATCTTCGCAATGATGGGGTTGCAGATGCCCTCCAACTCCTTCATCTTGTCTTCGAACTCATCAGCCTCAGCTAGCTGGTTGCTGTCAAGCCATTGGATGGCCGCCTCAATAGCATCCTCGATCTTTTTCTTGTCGGCAGGAGGGAGTTTTTCACCAATTTTCTCGTCTTTTATTGTGTTCCTCATGTTGTATGCATAGTTCTCTAAGCTGTTCTTGGCCTCCACCTTCTTCTTGTGCTCTTCATCCTCGGACTTGTACTTCTCTGCTTCTTGAACCATCTTCTCAATCTCCTCCTTCGATAGTCTTCCCTTGTCATTGGTGATGGTAATCTTGTTCTTCTGACCGGTGGTCTTATCCTCGGCAGACACGTTCAAGATACCATTGGCATCAATGTCAAAGCACACAGTGATCTGTGGTACACCCCTAGGAGCAGGAGGAATGCCAGAGAGCTCAAATTTACCAAGCAAGTTGTTGTCCCTAGTCCTTGTCCTCTCACCTTCATAGACTTGGATCAACACACCAGGCTGGTTGTCAGAGTAAGTAGAGAAGACCTGTTCCTTCTTGGTGGGAATAGTTGTGTTCCTGGGAATCAACACAGTCATGACACCTCCAGCAGTCTCAAGACCAAGGGAGAGTGGAGTGACATCCAACAAAAGGAGATCCTGCACCTTCTCGTTACCCTCACCGCTCAAAATAGCAGCCTGGACTGCAGCACCATAAGCAACAGCCTCATCGGGGTTGATGCTCTTGCAGAGCTCCTTTCCATTAAAGAAATCTTGAAGCAATTGTTGGACTTTCGGAATTCTAGTAGAGCCACCAACGAGCACAACATCATGCACAGTGCTTTTGTCCATCTTTGCATCCCTCAAACACTTCTCAACAGGCTCCATACATTTTCTGAACAGATCCATGTTAAGCTCCTCAAATCTGGCACGAGTAATGGTGGAATAGAAGTCAATACCCTCGTACAAAGAGTCAATCTCAATGGTAGTCTGGGCAGTGGATGAGAGAGTCCTTTTCGCCCTTTCACATGAAGTCCTCAATCTCCTTAGGGCTCTGGGATTTCCACTAATATCCTTCTTGTTTTTTCTCTTGAATTCTTGGACAAAGTGGTTCACCATCCTGTTATCAAAATCCTCACCACCAAGGTGAGTGTCTCCGGCAGTAGCCTTCACCTCAAAGATACCCTCTTCGATGGTGAGAAGAGACACATCAAAAGTACCACCACCAAGATCAAAAATCAACACATTCTTCTCGCCAACACTGGTTGCCTTCTTGTCAAGACCATAGGCAATAGCTGCAGCTGTGGGCTCATTGATAATACGCATCACATTAAGCCCAGCAATGACACCAGCATCCTTTGTGGCCTGGCGCTGGGAGTCATTAAAGTAAGCAGGAACCGTGACCACAGCATTCTTGATAGTGGAGCCAAGATAGGCCTCTGCAATTTCACGCATTTTTATAAGGACCATAGAAGAGATTTCTTCTGCGGCAAATTGTTTTTCCTCTCCTTTGTATGAGACCACAATCATGGGCTTGTCACCAGGGCCAGGAATAACTTTAAATGGCCACAATTTGATGTCACTCTGGACAGAGGAATCGGTGAATCTTCTGCCAATCAGCCTCTTCGCATCTGCAGACAACAACATTTACACTTAGCGCATGCAAGTGCAAAAGAAATTTAGCATATGATATCAAACGTCTAGAGGGGGCCAAACACCAAACCACATCTAAGTGTGAAACAAACCCTCAAACGCAGGAATCCTACACAAGGTGTTACATTCAAATAATGTGCAACTATATAGTTTCAGCCACCGCCGTAACAATAAAATAGCATACAAAGAAAGTAAAGAAAATCAAAGTAGTTAAGACAAACTTGCGTCGTTGACTTAGAATGACGGTGTTAAATCTCTCAATCCATCAATGTTTTAGTTTTATGATCTCAAAGAACCTCTTATCACTAAATGAACTCGACAAAACAAACCTAACACGAATAACAATAACCTAGTTCAATGCAATCCAAAATTCAAATCAGTAAAAAAAAATCAATTACGCTAAGAAGAAGATACCAAAAGACAGCCTAACACATTAGTAAGCAAGAATCAATAGCATTCAAAAAGAACCTTTAAGATCTCGAAGAACTAACTTCATACTTTAAGAATACCACAAACTAAAAACTCTGATAACATCGAACCGTTATAAATCATGAACAGACAGAGATCCTATGCAATGAACCAAAGGGTCAACGACTTTAAACATAAAACTTCCAAACAACATGCCAAAGACTTTCAACTTTCAGATCTAAGTTCATCAAAGTCAAGAAACAACAGATCTTACCAAATACAGTGTTGATAGGGTTCATGGCGACCTGGTTCTTCGCTGCATCCCCGATCAAACGTTCAGTGTCGGTGAATGCAACATAGGAAGGCGTCGTCCTGTTTCCTTGGTCGTTGGCGATGATCTCAACGCGGTCGTGTTGCCACACGCCGACGCATGAGTAGGTGGTGCCGAGATCAATGCCGATGGCTGGACCCTCTCCTTTTCCTGCCATCGTTTCCTTTCTACGCTAACTAAACTTTAAGAAACGAGAGAGCGGCGGAGAATCAGAGAGACGGAGGCTAAGATATATAGAGAGTTGAAGTGGAGAAACCGTGAGATGAGCGTGGGTTTTTATAGAATTAGGGTTTGGAGTTCTAGAATGTTCCACTTCAACGATCTTCAAATTATACTTTACTTGACAAGTTGTGCGCGGCGGATTCTCTTGTGTTAGCAATGCGCGTTCGTGGAATGCACGGAGCGTTCACTTTTTTTTTTTTTTTTTGAGGAAAGCGTTAACATTTTTATTAGAAAATTATAAATAAATATATTGTTTATTATTTATATTTTTAAAAAAATTAATTTTAATGAAAAAATTTTATTTCTAAATTATTTTTAAGATTAAAAAAGGTTTTCACTAATGTTTTAAAAATCAAACCAATTTTATCCGTTTAATAATAAAAATACTTTGAATTGATTAACTTTTCGATTTTTTAGTTTATTAATATTTATTGTTAAAAATCGATTAGTTAATTAATTAATTAGTCAGTTAATTTCGATAAATCAAAATAAATCAATTAATTTTTATTATTTTTTAATGACAATTAATTTTTATTTAACAATCTTCTTAAGAATAGTATTTTTTAATTTCTTTAATTTTGTTTAATTTTTAACTAAAATTATGACGGTTTATACTAGTTTAACCTTTTAAACCTTAAACCTTTTATTTTATCAATTTAACTTTTGGTTCGATTTTTATTAAATTTTATCAAAATCTATTAATTTTTATAATATAATTTTTAGATAAATTAAAGTAATAAAATATTTTAAAATGAATAAAATCACATGTTTCACCTCTTTAATTTTAATTACATCATTTGACTTGTTAACAAATATTCATAAATATTTGCTCTATTATTTTTTATTTTTTAATAATTAAATACTATTTTTAAAATTAAAAAATTTTCATTTTAATAATTAATTAAAAGTAATATTAATTTTACTTATTTAGTTATTTAAAGAATTAATGGATCTGTATTGTTTGGATGGAATGAATGGGCTGGGTTAGGTCGAGTTGATGTCTTAAAACCCAATTCAGACAATCAGGCTCGGCAAATGAGGCCCACCCTTAAGAGGCAGGTTAAGGGGGCTTAGGAAACGGGAACTTGACCCAAAGTAACCTTATAAACTTGACTAGATAAAAGTCATAATAAAACCAATAAAAACAAATCTATTTTAATAAGTGGAAATTAGATAAATCCAAAAAAATATTTTTATTGCATTTGAATAAAGAAATCGGTGAATACAAAGATGTATAATTTTCTTCTAAAAAATTGTATTTAAAAATTTAATTTAACACATAGTTAATCAAAATAAATTTAATGATATACTATTTTAAATAAGTAGAAGCTAATTTAATCATATATTTAATAATTAAATTTTTCGTTAAAAATTCTTATAATTTAAATTTAGATTGAATATTTTATCAATTTTTTTAAAAATGTCAAATTGAGCATGCATAAAATGTCACTTTATTATAATAAAAATTAAATTACTATTATTAATTGTTTTGTGGAATGTTGATGAAAGACTAATGAAAATAATATTTAGCTTCAAATAATTAATTGAGATTATTGTATAAAATTATATTTAATAAATAGTAGAGATAAAAATATTTCAAAGCTAGATTACTTGAAATAATAATAATAAATTAATAAAAGTTAACCAATTAAACTTATCATAATAGATAAAGTCAATGTTTTAAAAACCAGACCGGACCGTTTGGTCCGATTAGAAAAAGTTTGAACCGGTCAGTGGTTCGGTTAGGTTTCACCCAATAACCTCTATGTAAAAAACAGATCGGTTCAAAAAAGTTTTGGTAGGACCGAACGGTCCGGTCTGATTTTTAAAATCTAGATAATATGCAACGAATTCGATCTATCGTGTTTTTATTTACTTTTAACTTTAAAAGCTTATTTCTCAAAAGCATATTATATAGCCCAATATACATCTCTTCTAGACAGAGTTTTGAGATCTGTACCGTACCGGTTGGATAACGATATAGCGAAACCTAACCTCGATACCGGCCAAAAATACCGGCCAGTATCGAGGTTTTCCGTTGGGTACCCAACATATCGGAAAATACCGACCAGATCGACTGCTGCCTCTCAAGTCTCATCCTCTCTCTCTCACTCTCTCACATTCTCTCTCACTCTCACCTCTCTCTCGCCGCCGTTTGGGTCATCTCATCACCGCCGCCGTTTCCTTTCTTCTTCGGTTGTCTCCTCCTGCCCTCCCTAGTGCTTGTATCACTCTCCTCCTCGCTTGTTGGAGTCGTGATCTGGGTTTGCGTTTGGTGTCCCCCGAAGATCCACCGCAACACCACAAGTTCCACAACATGTCGTCGCCGCATTGCCGCACCACCTAGTCATCGACCCCCCGATGCGTTTGTGAAAGTAGACAACCCGAAAATCCGAAGCCACAACCCAAAGACCCGACGGCTTCAAAAAAATTTTGGAGTCTGTTGATTATGTTTCTATTCTCTGTTGTTTGTTGTTTCCAAAAATTGCTGGTAATTAAGTTTGTGTTGTGGATTGGATTGGAATTGGATTTGTGTTGATGAATTTAGGAGTTGGTTTGGCTGTCGGTAGGTGGAGGTTGAAGTTGCTGTCACGGTTTTGGATTCATGATTGTTTTGTTTTGGAACTGTTTTGGAATGAAATTGCTTACGGTATTGGATATTGGATTTGTGTGTATGTGAAGTGAAATGGTTTGAATTTGATTTTGGAATGGAATTGTTGAAGTTGAAATTATTGGATTGAGTACCGTGGGGTTTTGTTACTTTGTTCTAAATTTCTGATATGAAAATTAGAATTGGAATTGAAAATGGAATTGAAAAATATGGTTAGTATGTAATTATGTATTATGCACGGCTGATTATTAAAATTGAAAGTTGATAATTAACATTTAAACCTAAATGTAAATTTAATAATTAAATGTGAAATTGATAATCAAAATTTGTAAAATTATAAAAACTTAAATCATTAATTGATACATTGTTAATATTTACAAATATTGTTATTTCATATTAATTGTCATTATTATTTATTATTAAAATTTTTGAAAACTTGGTTGATGTAAACAGTGAACTTGTAAAGTATACAGTACAACAATACAATATACCAATGGACTATTTTGCAAATTTTAGGGACTATTTCATAAATTTAAAAAATTACCCGAAACAGTACAATCTGGTACGGAGCCCGGTACGGTATTCATAACTTTGCTTCTAGATAAAATTATTACCGAAAATTCACTTTGAAAAATTCAAAACATTTTATTTGTGCGTAAATTCTGACCCTTATTTTATTTTTACTTATTCCTATAAGTTTTATTTATTATTTATTATATACCAGTTTTATAGCAGTTCACTACCAGTTGAACCTCTAAACCTTAAACCTTTCCTTCAATCGGATCAATGTCTGGTTTGATTTTTAAAATATTGGATAAAGTTGAAATTTAATTTGAATTGAAAAAGATAAAGTCAAGAAAGAAAAGAAAATTTTCTAATGATTTAAAAATCTATCAGTTTATTAATTAGTTGATCAATTTTTGTGAAGTAACGAGTTTTTATAAATTAATTAATTTCATTTAACAGTCTTTTTTAATTAAATTTTAATATTTTCAATAAATAAGGACAATATTTTCAAATTCTTAATTTTATTCAATCAGTCTAATAGCGATTGAACTTTTCAAACTTTAGCCTCTCTTCTTACTTGTTTAACTTCTGGTTCAGTTTCGAAAACATTGAAATTTTCAATAAAAATAAGAGCTTTAAAATCATTTAGCAATTTTTTACATTACATAAAATTAATTCAAAAAATTATAAAAATTAAGGACCTAAATTTTAAATTTTAAGTTACTAAATAGAAGATCAATATATATATATATATATATATAAGTCATGGGCACGCTGCGGCGGTGTGTACTGCGTACTGCACTGCGGCGGTGTGTACTGCGTACTATGTACGGTGTACAGGCGCCGGCTTTGACTGCTTCTTATTATTAATCAAATCCAGAGGGTGTGGATGGTGCTTCGAAAGGTTCTCCATTTTCATCCATTTCAAGGAAAGTGAAATCTATAAGTGTTTTAGTCTCATATCGGGTATTACGGATGAGTTCCAATATCTGGATTTGCTTATTCATAAAATACATGATGGCTTTATAATCAGGTCTTCTTACTAGGAGATCTTTATTATTTTCCACCTCTGCCGTATAATGCAATCTTAATTCATTTATCAAGGCATTAATGCTATCTTTTGAGCTAAGATTTAATCGAACTAGGTGTTCTCCATAGGCTTCCGCATTCATGGGTGGATTTAGAAAATTTCCTAAATTCATGTCTTGCAGTCACAAACGAAATATAGAGTAATGGGTCCAACACGCTTCCTTACCTTGTTTCAGTTTTGACCAGAATATCGCCGGGTTGCACTACGAAGCTTTTACCGAGCGTTTCAGCCCCAACCTTACTTCCCGAACTTTGAATTCTGGACTAAGGTAACTCTTCTGTAGTCCCTTCAGCAATACCTAGCACAGCCTTGTTTCGTTTCCTACCTCAAGGCGTAATGAAAGAAGTTAAGAAAGTGTTTGGGTTTTTCCTCTATAGATAGTTGTGAAGACAAGAATGAATTTAAGAACGAGGGTATTTTATTTCTTAATGGATGTTACAGGTGTAGTGAAGGGTTGAGGACGAAGTGTACAAGTTGTGCCCTCGTTTTGCCTCTAGCTTACATATTTATAATGCAAAAAAGTAAGTAACTATTGTTGATATTTTATACATATGCCACCTAATATAAGCCACCTATATTACAAAACAAAATAGTAACTTTATCTCTTTTGTCTTGTTGTTGTGCTGGCATCTTCTTATCATCTTTTCCGTAGTGGAATCTATTCATCACTTTCATCTTTTGGAGTAGCAGATTGAGCCGTCATCTTTGTGCAAGCTGGACATATATCTTTTTGGTGTCTTCGAAAGAGACAAATCTTTTGATGAGCAGCTGGACTGGATTTGATTACACCAGACTCTAGTAACTTCATCTTTGTCAGTAAATAATTATAAGCCGCTATTGGTGTTGTTTTAGCGGATGATATCATGATGGATGAATGTATCTTTTGACCACCATAGGTGCGAAATCCTTTCTTGAAACTGGCTTCTAGTCCTTGAAGGACAATCTGAATACCAATTGCTCTTCTATAATGAATATCTTTTTCTTCAAATTTAACATAATCTTTCATTTTTTCTTGATTTATAGATATCGAAAATGAATATGCTTTTCCCAGCTGTATAAAATGATAAGCTGGATATTTCCCATCAGTATCAAAATCTGGTCCTGCGGACAGGAATTTTAGGACTAAAATATCTTTTGGGGTGATAGTAGGATTATTGAGGTAACAATCCTTCACACCATCCCTTATCAATTGTGGTAAACATCAAATTTTTGGGAAATTTGGTGAGGATAAATATATTGAATTTAAGGCTCCAAAATCGTACCAATATCTTACCTCTTCTGGATCTGAATCTTGTAAGTAATTGATTCTGGGGTAGATTCCTGAGAAATTAACATATCGAGTTTCACTGTTTGACAATTGAAATAATTCCTTCATCATCTTTTGTTGTTGCTCAACCTCTGGTGGTATCATTGCTATCTCTTTCATTATCTGGGAGGTTGTCGGTAAATTAGAAGGACTTTTCTTAGGTCTCAAATCAATATTCATTTTATCAAAAGCGAGTTGTTAAAGGAAATCTATTTTTGGGTGCCTGGGTATATCTGGAGTATGTGTAGATTGGGCTATATATTCTACTGTCTTAAGGCTCGAATTTTCATAATTATCAATGTTCATTTGAATGAGAGTACTTCCTCTCTTTATCAGGCTAGAAATTTCCTTTGTCAGTCCAGGAAGATTAGCAATATCGAGAAAGTCTGAGACGGTATCTTTAATAGATTTTATCTCACTATCCATCTGACGAATTTCTTCAAGTATCTTGCATTGATGGTCTTCCATCTCTTGTCAGAAAATCTGCTAGAATATTTTTGTCAGATTTAATAATTTCAATATCAAAGATGTAATCAGAAAGTAACATTTGCCATCTTATCAAACGTTTATACTCAGGTCTACTTGGTAAATTATTGGTAATAAATGCCTTTACCTGGGTATTATCAGTTCTAAGTAAAAATCTTTTTGGTAGTAAAAGGTAATAGAATTTTTTACAACTTTTTACTACAGCTAATAATTCTTTTTCATTTATATGATATCGACTTTCAGTATCAGTAAATGTTCCTGAACAATATCTACATAAACTTTCTCCTATTTTTTCATTATTGTCATAATCTATTTTCTTTAAAATACCACTCCAATAATTTTCTGACGCATCAGTTTCTAATATTAAATTATCATCTTCATTTGGCAAATATAATTTTGGTAATGATTTACACATTTCCTTTATTTGTTTTACTTGCGTTTCTAACTCCGGTGTAAAACTAAATATCTTATCTTTTTTGAGTAAATCTTGAAATGGTTTTCGTAATTGAGCTAAATTATAAATAAAATCTGAAGCATATGTTAAAATTCCTAAAAAGCTTTGTACTTGCTTTTTATCTATTAACTTATCAGGGAATTTTGCTATTTTTTCTACAATATGATTTTGTAGTTCTATTCCTTGTCCATCTACTTGCATACCTAAGAAATCTACTTTATTTTGTAATATTTTAGACTTCTTTTTTGACAATCCTAATCCATGTGCCTTACATATTTCAATAAAATTATCTAAATGTTTTAAATGAAGTTGCATATCTTCTGATGCTACCAAAATGTCATCAACATATACAAAGATGTAAGAATAATCTTTAAATATATTATCCATTTTTCTTTGAAATATTTGTGGTGCATTTTTTAATCCAAAGGGCATTACTAACCATTCATAATGTCCTTGTGGAGTCGAAAATGCAGTATAAGGAATACTATCTGGATGCATTTTTATCTGCCAAAATCCACTTTTACAATCAAATTTTGAAAATATCTTTTTATTCCTTGTTCTATTGATTAAACTTTCTTTATGTGGTAGAAAAAATCCATCAAAAACTGTATTATCATTTAGTCTTTTATAATTTATCACCATTCTAGCTTTTCCTCTAACCTGCTCTGCATGTCCTCGGACTATAAATGCAGGTGAACTATGAGGTGACAGACTGGGCCTAATAAATCCAAAATCTAATAATTCTTTTATCTGAATTGCAAATTCTTTCTGATCTTCTTCATTATATCTCATAGGTTTTACTCTGATTACTTTATTGTTATCTAACATTTCTAACTTGGCAAATATCTGATTTTTATCCCAAAATTTTAAAGTATTTTCTGTATAACATTCTTCCAACTTAGTTGTAATTTTATCTATTTGTGTTTCAAGGTGTCGTAATCCTATCTGATATTGTAACAAAGGTTTGGTTTTTGAAAAAATCGATCGTTGGGTGTAACCAATATCACCACGCTGAGCTGTGCGAGGGATAAAGGTAATAGGAAAGGGTTTAGCATATGCATGTTTCAGTCGTTTGACTGTTATCAAATGATGACAAGGGGTTTTAAATAATATCTGATTAGACATAGTATCAAAAGTAATTTTATGGAATAGTTGTAAGAAGTTATTTCCTAATAATATATCTGTACCAGTATCATGAAAATAGAATGGTGGACATTTTATTAAAAATGATCCTAATAAAATTATCGGTTGTTCAATTCCTTTATTTATTTCTATCATATGATTTGATATATCTTTTCCTTTAATTAAGGGTAATT
>JAOQMR010000005.1:35414406-35426236 GCA_027563865.1 Erythroxylum pelleterianum | reverse complement strand
AATTCAAGATTCACACTAAACTTCTAAATTCATTTCTACTGGTACTCGATGTATACATGCAGACAACAACCCATTTTCGGTTCTCTCAATACACAGACAGAGCATATACATCTTCAAAACTAGAGTCCATTCAACACCATTTTAAACAAATCTTAACTCTCACAGTAATCATCTAATCTATTTAACACCGAAACCAAACTTCACAATTCCATGCATGCATGTTCTCATGTCTAACACTAACCTATCATCAAAATCATTTTGCAAAACTCAGTAAAGCTTAAGACATAACTTACTTGAGTTTGTAACCAAATTCCTACAGTAAAACTGACAAATAAGATTTTGGTGGTGAGTGAAACCAGGGAGAACTTGGTGATGGATATTTTCGGTGAAAACCAAGGCCATTCCGAAGATGTTCTAACCTTTCTTTACTAAACATTTAGCTACGTGTATTCTTTGTGTATCATACACATGTCTCCCAAATAAGACTGCCACATGTCATCTTGCATGTGATCCATTTGCCTCATCTTTAAGCCGCCACATGTCACGATATTATTGGTCTATTATTCAATATTTTTCTTTAGTCAAAAAATTACACCAACTTCTCAAAAATTCACCAAAAATTTTGAAATACCCGAAATATTACCAAAATTGTCAAATCACATTTTAATCGCATTAATAACTCAATTATACCCGAAAAATGTCATGAACGCATGTACAATCAAATTAATATGCAAAAATGTGCATGTCAAATTTAGCATAAGCATGAATTGTACTTTCTAATTTCTCAATAATTCTCGTAATTCACAATTTTAGCCCTCATAAAGGTAACGGGATGTTACATATACTTTGTCTCATCCGTCAATTTGCCTTCTTCGTCTTTATCAAGTTTAGTTCCAGTGTACGTTAGAGTACCCATCGGTTTGGCCTTCTCAAAATGATATTTCTTGATGAGTTCCTTTGTGTATTTGTTTTCGCTAATGAAGATTCCATTTTTTTTTTGTTTGTTTGATTTGTAATCCGAGAAAGAATAATAATTCTCCCATCATTCTCATTTCAAACTCTCCTTGCATTAGTACTAAGAATTCTTCATAAAAGGATGGATTAGTAGCACCAAATATTATGTGATCAACATATATTTGTACTATGAGTAAATCATTCTCCTTTCTCTTAATAAATAAAGTTTTATCGACCTTTCTTCTTTCAAAGTTATTCTTAAGCAGAAATTTACTTAACCTCTTATGCCATGCTCGAGGAGCCTGCTTTAAATCATACAGGGCTTTGGATAACTTCATCATGTAAGTCAGTTGGTTTTCATCTTCAAAACCTGGGGGTTACTTAACAAATACTTATTTGTTAATGTAACAATTTAAGAATGCACTTTTAATATCCATTTAGAGCAACTTGAAGTTTCTATAGCATGCAAAGGTAAGTAAAATTCTAATCGATTCTAATCTAGCAACAGGTGCATAAATTTCATCAAAATCAATACCTTCCTGTACCATTTTCTTCATCAAAATCAATACCATTTTCTTCAAGTTTGATTTGAAATACCCAAAAAGTTCCAATAACTAACTTGTTTTGTGGACGAGGCACCATATTTCATCCTTTGTTCTTATCAAACTGACTTAGCTCATCTTTCATAGTTGAGACCAAGTTGTCATCAATAAGAGCTTCTTCAATAAACTTTGGTTCTAATTGTGAGATGAGAGCCACAAAGTTGTTATTAAACGATGATCTTGTTCTTAGACTTTCAGAGAGATCTCTAAGAATATATTGATGTGTATTAAGACCTCTCCATTCTCTCGATTTTTTTATATGGGCTCCTACTGAGATGAAGGAGCCTGCTTGGTCTAGTTTTAGAGGAGCCTTCTTGATTTTGTGATTTTGAAGGTATTATATGAGTAATTTGATTCTTCGATGTATTTTTAGGAATCAAATGATGCTCTTCATTATCTGAGTCAGTTGCTGTTATCAAAAGTAGTGCTTCATCAAATACCACAGGTGTCAATTCTTCTATCTTCTTTGTTCTTTTATTGTAAACTCTGAATCTTTTACTAGCGGTACTGTAACCTAAGAAAATAGCATTGTCTAATCTTGCTTCGAACTTTCCAAGGCTGTCATTTCCATTATTTAAAACGAAATACTTGCAGCCAAATGCTCGAAAATAAGCAACATTTGGCCTTCTTCCTTTCCACAACTTATAGGGGTCATTTTTAGAATAGGTCTTATAAGACACCTGTTAAGTACATAACATGTCGTGGATACTGCTTATGGCCATTATCTATGAGGTAGTCCACTTTCACACAGCATGGTCTTAGATATATCAACCAAAGTTCTGTTCTTTCTCTATATAACTCCATTTGGCTGAGGCGTCCTTGGGCAAGAGAAGTTGTGAGTTATAACATTGCTTTCACAAAATTCTTCAAACTTTCTGTTATCAAATTCTCCTCCACGATCGCTCCGAATTGAAGTGATGCATTACCCTTTTTTTATCTAAATTTTTTTTGCAAAACTTCTGAAACACTTTAAAAACATCATCCTTATTTGATAAGAAATAAATCCATGTAAATTTGGACTAATCATCTACTAGAACAAAACCGTAATATTTACCGCCAAAACTATGAGTCCTAGTAGGATCGAATAAATCTATATGCACAAGTTCAGACAGTTGGCTAGTAGACACAATATTTTTAGGAGGAAAGTTGCTTTTAACTTGTTTATCTTTTAAACAAGACTCATAAACCTTATTATTTTCGAACTTCAAGATCGATAGTCCTCTTACTAGCTCATTTTTTGGACGATTTTAATATAATGCTCATGCTGACATGTCCAAATCTTCTATGACAGATAAATAAATCTTTTTTTAGAAAGACAAAACACTTAACACTTTGTGATGACATGTCTTCCAGTTGAGCACAATATATATTCTAATTTTTAGGACCAACAAACACAATATTATCATTATAAATATCGACAATTTCACAATGAGATGCATAGAAAATCACTTTATAACCCTTGTCATAGAGATGACTCACACTCACCAACTTATAGTTTAAATCATTAATAAAGAGAACGTTATCAATAGAGGTAGAGTCAGAATCATCAATTTTACCAATTTCGCTGACCTTTGCTTTATTTTTATCTGCAAAGACAACATTACCTCCGTCTTTTCTTTCAAAGTAGTTGAATTGTGATCTTTTACCTGTCATGTGTCTCGAACAGTAACTATCAACTATCCATTGATTCTCGCTTGTTTTTTTTAAACATATCTGTAGAAAGCACTATCTCATTTTAAGTACCCAAAATTTTCTGGTTCCTTTCGGGTTAGTACTTTGACCTTTCGGTCTCTAAATATACATATGAGATAATTTCTTTTTACGAAAATTACAAAAATGACTAATGTGACCATGTTCACCACAATAGAAGCACAGAACATATGAATGAAAATTGATATAATTTTTACCATGTATCAGATTCCTGTTGTTTTAACTATAGTTATTGTTGGTTTTGAAAAAGAAGTTTTTGTATGGCCTAATATTGTTGTTTTCATTGTATCCTATTCCAGTCTTGCCAAAAATTGCATTTACCACTACCAAGAAATGCTTCAAGATTCTTCCTTCAATCAACAAAATTTTCCAGATCTTTTTCTATAGATAAGATCTTTCCAGCATTTTTCTCCTTTTCAAGTTCTAAGGTGGCGACTTTTTCTTCTAATTGTCTTACCTTATCAAAATCATTTTTTAGCAGCGTATTTTCCAACTTAGTTACTCTGTCTATAACTTCCTTTTCATAAACCTATTGTTTATAGTCAACCTCAAGAGACATATTCCTGGTCACCAAATTCTCATTCGTAGATTCCAGTAATTTAATCTTACTCTTCAGAGATGCATAATATAATCTTACTCTTCTGAGATGCATCATTGCTCTTGGACTTCTCAACTTTTTTGAAATACTTCACTGTCAACCTTTTGTATTGATCATACAATTCATGATATGCATTTTTCAATTCATCAATTTCAATATTAGAGTCAGAATAATATACCTCATCATCTCCTGATTTAGCCATAAGACAGAGATTGCCGACTTCTTCAGGCTCTTCTTTCTCAAAGCATTCAAAATCTTCATCTAACCAGGTTGTTTTTAGTGTCATTCCTCTTCTATAGGAGGATCGTTTATCTCGCCTAAGCTCAGTTTCATGGATCATCAAGTTTCTTTGTAGCCAATCGAGTGAAATAGTGTCTAGATCCTTTGCAGTTTCTAGAGTTATCACCTTTGGTCTCCATTTTTGTAGTAGTGACCTTAGAATCTTCGTTACAAGCTCATCATTGATATATATTTTTCCTAAGTTCTCTAAGGCCTTGATGATGTTGTTGAACCGTCCGAAGAATTCATCTATGGTTTCTCTCTGTTTCATGCCAATAGTTTCGTATTGATGCACTAAAGGACATATTCTATTGATACATCAAAGGTGACTTGTAGTTTATCCCATATTTCTTTTGTTGTAGAATAGTAGGATATCTTTTAATATTATTTTGGAGATAACGCATATATAAGATGATGTTTTGTTTTAGCACTTAGTTGTGCATTTCTTTTATCAACATTAATCCATACTTCTACTTTATCTAAATTGGGAAATGTAGCTCCAACTCTGATGGCTATCCATATTTCAATGTCTATAGATTGGAGATAGATTGTCATTTTCTCTTTCTAATATGAGTAGTTGTTTCCATTAAAGTAAGGAGGCTTTGAGACAGATTTTTCTTCAAAACTTCTCAGATTGTTTGTCATGATCTATCACGTACTTTAAAACACAGAAATTTGAAGTATCGCTCTGATACCAAATGGTAAAGAAAACACATGCAAGAGTGGTGGTGAATTGTGTGTGACAAAAAATCTTCGTCAGTTCTTTCAATTCGTATAATAAACAGATCCTAGTTAACGAATAAAAACAGTAAGAGCTTGTCAGACAATAAAGCCTTTTAAACGACATGAGTTTATTAGGAGATAAGAGTCTTTTGTGGGACAGGACCCCGCGTAAACGAAAGGAGCCTACTAAATGCTAAATCTTGTTAAAACAATTTAAAAATAGAAAGTGCCTATCAAAACTGAAAGAAACCTCTTGCAAGTTAAAAACGAATGGAGTCTCTTGCTAAAAAGAATATACACACAATATAATGCAAAAATTTTAAAGTTAAAGAGAAAGAGAAGAAGGAAGCAGTCGATTTATAATGGTTCGACTTACAACTCAAGCTTATGTCCAATCCCCAAATATCCAACTCGAGTGTTTCACTATAAAAACCCAAATAGTAATTTGACGAGCCTCTTCAAACTCACGAGTACATACTTTTCAAGGTTTTCCAACCTTCCAAACTAGTAGTATTTAGCTAGCCTCTACAAGCTCTCAATAGATGAAAATATATTTGGTCAATATGAGCTTCAATGATCTCTCTAAAAAAAAATTCACTTTCTAAAGCACAAGAGATTTGACAATGATATAACTTTCAAAAGTTCTGATACTGTGAATGTAATTCGAGAATTTTACTTGTTCACTCTTCTTGTTCTTAACTACAGTGATTCTTCTTTAAGTGGGCATTTCCTTTAACTAGTCGTTGCATCATTTCCGTTATTAGGTTGACTTTGTATCTTTGATATCTATGCTGGAATCTTCAATCTTCAACCAAAAGAAAAACAAAATATGGCAATGTCTCGGAAATATAAGATTAGCATGATCCTTTCAAATATTGTAAACAACATAAAGTAAGTTCATAAAAGGAGATTCATGCTAGAAAATAAACATATATCTTATGATTTTATTTCCTTTGAGAAAATGTATCCTTATTTATACAAGAAAATAAATCCAATTTAAAATTTTAAATTGTATAACGTCATCATCAAAATTGTTAAAAAGTTTTGCGCTAACAATATGAACATATTCTCACCTCTACACCCCTAACAAAAAGTTTCATGATTGATAAAGATAAGTGAGAAAAAGATGGTGTTGTTAAGGTTAAATTAATAATTTCCAATTTTCCACCAGTAATATTGGATAATTTAAAAAATTAAATGATCTCATGAATTTCAAGCAAATTGGAAATTAAGTTTGATATATTTAAATTTAAACTTGATTTGAAATTTGTACTTTTTAACGTAAATTTAATTTATTAATTTTGATTCAAGTTAAAATTTTTGTTATTTATAATTACTCAAAACCAACGTAAAAAATAACATAACATAGCATTGATGCTTGGGATATTAAAATTATAAAACTCTCTTTCAACTTCCACTCCACCTAAAATAAATAAACTAAAGATTTATAATATTAGTGAAATTTCAAAAAAAAACATGCAGAGGAATAAAAGTATTTTTATAATTTAAAATCATTTATAACATTAAAAATATAAAAAAATATTTATTAAATTCAAGTTACATTATTTTAATAAAGTTGGCTATTAAATTTACAATATACCAATCATACAGTCTCTACACTATATGCCATGTCATCGATCCGATCAAAGAAACACGGATACTAGCTCCCTATTTTATTTGATCCAACGGTCAAGATTGTCAAATACAAACTAAAACTAGAAGCACACGGATCCCCGTATTAAACCGTCGATGAGATTCTAATAAGCGGTCCAGATTCACCCTCGCAAACCTCACCCGCTGCTTTAAATAAGCACCCTCCACTCAGGGCAAGATCACAATTCAAATTTTGCTTTCCCCATTTTGAAACCCTCAAAGTTAATTCAGCAAGTTACCTGTCAAATTTCTCAAGAAGATGTCGGGTCGTGGCAAGGGAGGCAAGGGATTGGGCAAAGGAGGAGCCAAGAGACACAGGAAGGTTCTTCGCGATAACATCCAAGGCATTACGAAGCCTGCAATTCGCAGGTTGGCTCGCAGAGGTGGTGTTAAGAGGATCAGCGGTCTAATCTACGAAGAGACTCGCGGTGTTCTCAAGATCTTCCTGGAGAACGTTATCCGTGACGCTGTTACCTACACTGAACATGCTCGCCGCAAGACTGTGACGGCGATGGACGTCGTTTACGCCCTCAAGAGGCAGGGCAGGACTCTGTACGGTTTCGGTGGTTAGGCTTGTCGTTTGGTTCTGTTTAGTTCTATTCCTTCTGTGAATGTAAATCGGATTGTAGCGTGTTTGAAGTGGAATTAGCATATCAATGTGTATTGATTCTACTTTGTGATATTAAAGTCGTTTTTATCAATTCGATAGATCTGTTTAGTTTTTAGTATTCATTCTGGCTTTAATTGTTCCTAAATCTTTTCAACATCAAATCAGTTTCAGCCATTAATGACTGAAGAAGCATCTTTGAGGCAGTATGATTGATGTTTCAGTCCAAAATCAAAATCAATTGATGAATGATACTTAGCATCTGTAGTAATTGTGATTTGAGTTTCAATCCACCAGAAGACTGGCTAATTCATGCTAAGTTGGACTCGAATAGTTTTTCGAAAACTGCATACTCATCTTTCACATGGGTCTGCTTACTTCGTTAGTTTTTTGAAGTTTTTTGTTTGGGTCGTAAGAACATCAAAGGTGTCGTGGTGTAGTTGGTTATCACGTCAGTCTAACACACTGAAGGTCTCCGGTTCGAGTCCGGGCGACGCCATTTGTTTCATTTTTTATAACGTCTGACCAGTTCTTCATGACTTACACAAATGTCTCGTGGTAGGCAGTGATGGACTATCCTATGTGATGGAAAGCATTTCAGAGTATCTTTGCTATCGCCGGAAATCGAAAGGAACATTGTTGTTATTCAATCATACGAAAGTTGCCTCCAATTAAGATCAGCATTATGTCTGCATCTGCAATTGTCTTTTTTTTTTCGGGGCTTTGATTACATTAGATATCTCGGCTTAGTTAAATTAATTCCAAGTTTTTAAGACCCACTTCAAGAGTCTCTAAGGAAGTAAATTTAGAATCCCTATATCTCTCAGTTTGTACACTTTAGTGCACAAAGAATTGTCACATACTTAATTAGTCAACTGTTGATTGATTACTGGTTTTGTTCAGCATCAAGTTTTCAGCAGCTATTGAGTTCCTTAATAGCTTCAACTCACACTGACGCTAGAAGCAAGGCGTCCATAATTAATGCGATCAAAGAGTTTTGTTCAAGGAGCCGAGAATTATCAACAGGGAGAATTTTCCATTTTTTTTTCTCTTTTTGCGTAGCTTGAACTCAAAACCTCATTGTAAGGGAGAACCTTAAGTGAGAAATTTACACGATGTTAGAAATTCAATGAAGATAATCAAATTACGAGAAACCTTATCAGACCAAATGGAACATCCTAAGTTGGGCATCATTGGTCGAGGTGAGTCGATTCCAATTAAATTTGAATACTTGTACCGAAACTTAATATCTAAATATTCATGTTTATATCATATTTTAACTTGATAATTTCTCAAATGGCAAGAAAATTGTCAAATTAAATCTAAATTCTCTATTATTTAGAGATAAAATTGTACATTACTAAACTTCCTTAAATCTTGCGCTTAAGATTCCTAGTAAATATTATTGTTGTTTTTGTTATTATTAAGAGACTAAAAATGCAAGAGTCCTAGTACATATTGTTGTTAGTAAATCTTCTTCTTCCTGTTATTATTAAGAGACAGAAAATGCAAGAGTGAAGCACAATTCATTTTGATCATTAAAAATATAAAGTACAATTGACTTTCGAATTCACAATTGGTTGGCATACCTTTTCTAATTGGACAATTTGCCCTGACAATTCATTATTTGTACAAACAAACTACTCTCAAGAACTCCAGGACTTCGCATGGAAAGGTAAATGAGAACAAGAAGGGGGAAAGAATAATTTAAGATTATATCCCAATCTCCACAAAAACAACGTTTATGAAGAATAGGGGCAATCTGTAACCAGCAATTTGATCTCAGCTACCCTTAGCCTCAACTTGTACCAATCACTTGCCCATTTTGCAGCCTGGCAGACACCAAGGTTGGCTTTTACGACCACTTTTGTGTAAATCAAAGCTTCAGCGAGATTCTACTGACCTACCAAATCCAGAAAGATGAAAAGATTACATCAAATTGATTTTGCAGCTTTTTAACAAAATCCATTTCAAAGAAATCTTGGGGTTTGGAATTTGGAAGCAAGAACATGGTGCAGAAACCAGTTAAACAAGAATTCCCACGAAGCTCAAGTACTACCAACCTTAAAGGAAGCCTCCCCCTGTCCAAGAGCTATCAGATTTCCTGTTGTGATCAACAAATTTCTTATCGCGTGCACTCTGATAAAAGTTATCATCATAAGTGTCATCTTTGGCATCATCCCAACCTGCCCAACCATCATTGTTATGTGATGCAGCTGCCTTATTGCAATTATCCTTCCTGTTTTCATTCTGGTCCCAATCATCCCATGAACTTGAGGTGTAGGAACTATTTTTATGCCCACTTGCTGTAGAATTTTGATTTCTGTTCTCATTCTGGTCCCAATCATCCCATGAACTGGAGATGTGGGAATTACTGTTATGCCCATTTGGTGAAGAATTTTGCCCACCAAAGGAAGAATTCCATCCTTTGTTTTCCTGCTTATTAAAATCCTGCTGATATTCATTTGTATAATTTTCATTTTGTCGCCAGTTATCATTTTTCGAGCCTCCATCTTTAGCGTATTCCTCAACCTTATGTGTAGCCATTGCCATAACACCTTTCATGATTCCCCATGTCCTTTGTCCAATCTCTGTTGTCTTTGCTGTGACAACATTGACAGTTTCATTCACCTTGTAGTCATAACCACCTTCCTTAACCTGCAACAGAGTTTTAATCATGGACCACAATGATGCAATTCCAATTTCCCCACTTCGTTGCAAGTACAACATAGATACCAGTAACATACTTGACCATTTCATCACACTTTTCACAGAAAACACATATATAGACCTAAATTCTGAAGCTACGATTACTGCCAACTCAATCAGAAGACACCGTACACGAGAACAGAAGTTAATGCCACAAAAGATCCAATCAATAATAAAAAGGTTAGAACAAACAAAAAAGCCTTGAATTAACCAAGCCTTCGTAAGTGTTGCCTTTCCATACTCATTTTAGTAGTCAAACATGAGATACAATGGAAAAATCATTTGCAGAAGATCAGCACAGATACCACTCAACAGGGAAGAACTATCAAACCATATCTGTCCAGAGATCCTATACGGGGATCAAATTCAATGAAATCTACAAAGTATTTATCATACATGGTTAGAGGTTTTCGATAATAGCAGTAATCTAAAAGGCAATAATCTCCAAATACACCAGTTAGGTGGCATTGGTTGAGTACAATGGGCGTAAAGGGATTGTACCATGATATCCTTCTTTTAAATGGTTGAGACAAGCAGAGAGTTTGGTCCTAATGGAGGATAAGGAGCCTAGATTGGTGATTAACAGAGAATAGCCCAATTCTTCCAACAAAAACAGCTTAATACCTTAGTGGTATTAAGGTAAATAGAATTCAGTTGGATTAACAAAATTATGAAATGAATCAATATATGTAAAAATACCTTAGTGGTGATCTCTCTTGTCCCAGCTTGGACGACATTTGCGGCTGACTGAGCCACCAGGGACAGCCTACCGAATCCCTACATTGCAAACAAAACACATACAAAGCAACACATGACCAAATTATACAAATCGTACCAACAAAAACCCAAAAACGAAAGAAGAAATTCCCCAAATTAACACCTGAGACATAACAGAGAGCACATCCTGTTGAGAATTATTACTGCTCCGGGAAGCAACAGGGTTCGATCCAAATCCCACGTCCTTCCCTCCTTGTGAAGGCGGGATTCCTTCAGGCCTCGACTCATTCTCCGCCATTTTGCTCGCAAAAAAGCTATCTTTATTCGCCGCAGAAGCTTCAAGCTGCGACCTTGTATAAATGTCCTCCGAAGACCTGGATTTTACAGAAAGCCCACTATTATTTACGTTGTTACTCCCTCTAAAATCACCAACCGATTGGTTCCTCCTAATATCGCTGTTCGATCTAAAGGAGTCCTCATTGTCCCAGTTATCCCACCCTCCATTATTCCCAGAATGACCGTTCCTGCCACCGGCCCCAACCGGCGGTTTTTTATTTCCTCCTCCTCCGACATTCGCCTTAACCACTGGCGGGTCCCTCCACGAGCGACCCTCCGCTAGGGCTTGGATTCTATCGCGATAAATACTCGCAGCGTTGGTGTTGTACTTCGTGACTATATCGGTCTCCTTAGGGATACCATACTGAGCTAAGAAAGCGTTAAGCTTGTCGTTCCCTCCTGATTCCATCTTCTTGACCTGGATCTCGGACCACGAGTCCATGGTCACCGATCGGACGAACGAGATGTGGACACCGAGGCCTCGGTGCTTGCCGGAGCATTCTAAGCACATGAACACGCCGTAGGACACCGACGCCCATTGCGGGTTCTTTTGTGAGCAGTCCACACAGATCTTGTTCGACGGTTGCGATTGCAGGTCCCGGAGCCGCCTCGAGGCCGCCATTGAGATCCGACCCGATCCTAATTAAGGCTAAATGGGATTGGCCAATGAGGAACGAAAACAAAGGAAATAGAAGACCACAAAGAGAAGAGAGACATAGAGAGGGAAGGAAAATTAACGTTTTTTAAATAAAATTTTTTAATTAAAAGTAAATAATGAGGACTTTAAATATATTTTTAAATCAATAATAGCATGATAATAGTTATTGATAATAATAATAATATAGGAATATTCTGAATTTGGGACGTACAATGGATAAGGTTAAAACGGTGGTAGTTGTTCGGTACAACAATGGCCAGGCCCAAGTTTTTCACTCAGGACTA
>JAOQMR010000005.1:35372088-35382796 GCA_027563865.1 Erythroxylum pelleterianum | reverse complement strand
TCACACACCTGTCCTGAAAAGTCAAGTTAAATGCTCGCAAGCCTTGTCCAAGACTTGTACTTATAAAAGAGAGAGAGGATGTTCGGTATGACTCAATAAAGTTTCTGATTGATAATTTTTGTATTTATTATGATTGTGTACATCTAACTATTATTAAATAAAAAATAAATTTACGAGCCATTAGAGTGGACCTTTATGATATTTATATATAACTTTTGTTATTTGACTTAATAAATTACTAGTTTTGCAGTATACGGAAGGAAGTATGTGATGTTAAAGAATATGTCTGCCATGACCTGCATTATATGGTTTATTGCGTTGAAGTAAATTATAAAGATATTAAAAGATTTATTTACGAGTGCCTAATGTTTACACTATTAAAGTTTGAAATATCAAGCCAAGTGGGAGAATGTTAAAATGTAGCGTAATTAGTAGACATATTCTATATATATTAATTAATCCAAATTGTATATTTTGATCATTTGATGACCGTATGATATTAAAAGTCATAGATATATAAATTGGTCTTCTCTCTACTAGGGCTCTAAATTGTTCTCCATCAAATTTCTATGGCAGTAAGAGAGTCATGACAGAAAAACCAAATTTAACCAAGAAGCGGTGAAGTTTCTCAATCTCCTTTCAATAATAACATTTTTTGCATCAGTACACAATATTGCACTATTATGACTTGTAACAATTGTTTATTCAAGATCCTAAAGTTATGAGTGTCAAATTTGATTTATGTTAAATAATGTTTTTATATAAAGGTTCAACCGATATCAAACTGTTATAAAATCGATTAAAGATTAAATAAATTTGAAGGAGAATGTCCTTACCTATCGAAGAAGTTGAAGTTTAATTAAAAAATGAGACTATTAAATGAAAATTAATTTATTTATCTTGGTGTATAAAAATTGTTTATTTTATAAAAACCAATTAATTAATTAATTAATATTTAATAATAAGGGTTATTAAAATATATTGAACTAAAAAGTTAAAATCAAACTAAAAATTAGTTAATTTAAGATTTTACAATTAAGTTAGTCGTAATTTAAGATTTTACAATTAAGCTGGTCGAACTGGTTCAAATTTTTTAATCGTTAAAGCGAAGTTATTGACAAAGTGCAAAGACACATGGGCACGTTACGTATGTCTTTGCACGTATATAAGTTAAAAGCATACTTAACAAAACCTAAAATTGATAATAATTTTTCATAAAATAATTTCATGAAATTTAACAAAAAAATCCTTTTGTTTATGGAATAATTAAAATTGCAAAATTTTTTATAATGAATAAGCTTTGAAGTGTATAAGAACGATGAATAGGTTTTCAAAGTTAGTTTATTTAGAGACTCTTTAAATAGTCTATAGTTCTGATATAGTAAGAATATTTCTAATACGTGTAGGGTGTACAAAGCGTATGAGATGCATAGGTATGATTACATTCTTAAGTAAATCTAGATTTGGATACAAGTGCAACGAAGAATCTCGAGCCACAGCCATGGGTGAGGCATAAAAACATCAAGCAACCTTTAAACATGTGATATAACTTTTTAAATATTCGTGAGAATAAGTATAGATAGATAGATACTTTATGACCATTTTAGTACGATTTTTAATCTTATACATAGTTACATAACAAATGGAGTGGACAATAAGATAAGCCATCGGATTAGTACTTTTTTTTAAGCGTTGTCATGTGCGATCAGCGCATATTATTCATATTCAAAGATAAAACGTCATATAAAAAATATGGAGAGCATACTCCCATTCAAAATCAGACATAGAATTGACTGCCCTAATAAAAGCAGTAAAAATAAATTGATGCTTGTCTCTTAATAAAAGCAGTGAAAATAAACTGATGCTTGTTAAAAAGAGTTTTACAATCCCCAATAATCATCGAAAAATAAGAAAGAAAATTATGTGTGGATATCAAGAATAGTACAATTAATGCTCTATTTATTGAATTAATTAATGTTATTTTAATAGTTTAGTTGAATTGATTTAAGTTCAATTTGACCAACTTAGATTTTTGTTTACTAATTTGACTAAGCTTGACCAAGTTATTTAGTGATGGCAGCAAGTTGGATAGAACTTATTTCTTACATAATTTGAATTTGACTTAAATTTTGTTTGATCTGAATCTGACTTGAATCTCCGTTTAACCTTGATTTGATTTGAAATGTTTGATTAGAACTTCAATTAGATCATTATCATCGTTAACACTTAGTTGAATCTTGCATAAATACGAGATTTGGGTTCAATTAGATCATGTTTTGACAAATTTAAAAATAATTATTCATTAATATTAAAAATAACGTCTTTAAATACATATACAAAATAGTGTCATTCTATAGGTGAATTGAGTTTACATTTTATATTGGGTTTGAGTATTAAAATTAGGGTGAAAGTTAAAAAATTTGTAAATCTAAATTTCATTCATAATGAAAAAAATTTGAAATTAACTTGAAATATAATTGAAAAATTTTAAAATTAATTTGAAATTTGATAAATTTAACTTAGATAAACTAACCTTTAAGTTTTTGTCATTCCTTAGTTACCTTTTCTTACTTTTCACTTATACCTAATGTTTTTGAATCCGAAGTTAAATTGGTAATACAAAAAATTTAAAATTTAAAAAGTTCAACTGATATTACATCGGTATAAAATTGACTAAAGATTAAATAAAATTAAAAAATTAAATGTGATTAAAAGAAATTATTCTTATCAATCAAATAAATTGAGATTTAATTAAAAAATACTGTTAATTGAAAATTAATTGATTTATTTTAGTTTATAAAAATTTATTAATTTATCAAAATTAAATAATTAATTAAAAATTGAAAATTTTAACAATAAAGATAATTAAAATAAATCAAATCAAAAATAAAAAGGTTTTTATCCGGTTGACAAACTCGATGGGCTTCAACAGGGAGACAGAGCCCAACAAATCTATTAAGTTTGGATCCACCAATCACCATCGCAGACGTGTACGGTGTACGCCTCGAACTTTTTACGGAACACTTCACTCTCATGGTCTTGCCACGTCCCTCGCTCTTACAGGAACAGATGTGCTAATAAAACGAGAAAGGGTCCCACCATTGTTTATCCACTTGTTTTCTTGTAACTTCCAAAATATCGTGAACAACAGACCGCCTCTTTCTCCCTCCTTTTCTTTTTTTATAATATCAAATTTCAGGAAATACCAATAGGCGGTTTCTCTCTATCTGTATATATTATATATATACAAGTAACAGACGTTTCTTTCTCTTCTTTTCTATCTCTTTTATCTTCTCTGGAAAAAAGTTGAATCTGTTCCTCTGGTTTTTATTTTTGCTTTCGATTCTTCTTATTTTTCCCACGAAAATCAAAACCCTAACAACTTAATCTCCTGAGACCTTCCTCGATCGAATCGGTATTTTTTTTTGTTTTGGATAACAAAAAGCTCAATTAGTGTTCTACGAACATTAGATCTATAAGATCCCAAATCTGACTCAAAAGGGCCCACTCTCGTGTGGTTTATTTGAGTCGAATTTGAAGAAGAAACTTGTGTTTTTGGCTCCACCAAGAGGTTGTGTTTGGATTGATTATCAGAGGTAGGCTTTGTGAAAAGTTTTCAGAAGTGTGTGTAGGATTGGTCAGTGGATTTGGAGGTTAGTTTTAGCGGTTATTGACAGTTTGGAGTGTTCATTCAACTTGTTATTGTATCGTTTTTTTGGGTAAATAGTTGTAAATGGTTGTTCTAGTTTTCTCTGGAGGTAAATACAAATTCAGATTCAAACTACGTGCCACTGTCAATGTAATTTCAGATTATTGAGCAGTTTTGGGATGAGCGAATAGGGTTCAATTCGTTTTTGCCACACAGTTTTTTAATATCTTGAATGCTGTCTAGTGCTTTCACGGTTTTAGCATTTGTTAATTTGAGGTTTCTTGATGGGAGAAGGTGCAGTTTGTATGGAAATGGCCACGGATGTGAATTTGGAGAAGGAGAATACTTCAGGAACTGAATTGGTTCCTGATTTGGCCTGTGTCAATGAGTTTCTCATAGATAACATACAGCAGGAAACATTTCCTGACAAGAAAGAAGCAAAAGAAGCGTCGAATGAAGATGTTAAGTCTGAAGTTTCGAATCCCACAGATTCATCTAGAGAGAATACTTTGAGTTGCCAAGATATCAGTAGCCAACGGGCTGAACTGATACGGAGTGATCAAGTGGGTCATGGTGAGGAAACATCTACTTGTTCTGGAAGTTCGTGTGAGGAAGGGCAACCTAGTAGTGAGAACGTGAGCTCACACGTCGGCACTCCTCAGAATGATAGTTCCGATTCTGTGTCTGTTTGTCATGTTGTCTTGGAGATACCTAAGCATGTTAGTTCATCTGGGATTAGGAAGATTACTTTCAAATTTAGCAAAAGAAAGGAGGATTATGGTACCCAGACAGTTACTTCAGTGCCTGAATATGGAAGGAGCTACTCTACTTGGATTGATTCAGGCGGAGAAGTTTCTGAAGGTATGGATAGGTATGCTTGTAATCCTAATATGGAGTTAAAGATGTCTAAGAAAGTAGTTCCTCATAACTACCCTTCAAATGTTAAAAAGTTGTTATCTACTGGCATCCTTGATGGAGCGAGGGTGAAATATTTGTCCTTTAGTCCAGCGGTAAGCAGACTTTGATGTTTCTGTTATCAGAATTGTGTAAATTTTATTGGTGACACAAAATGCTAATGTTATTGTAAATGGTACGTCAGAGAGAGCTAGACGGGATTATAGATGGCGGAGGATACTTGTGCGGCTGTTCAATGTGCAATTTCTCTAGGGTAAGTTTCTACCCTTTTAACTTCACAGGCATATATTGATTAAGTATCTCTAATAACTGACTGAGTTGTGCTTGCATAGGTTCTTAGTGCCTATGAGTTTGAGCAGCATGCTGGTTTTAAAACTAGACATCCAAATAACCATATATACCTAGAGAATGGGAGGCCAATTTATAGTATAATTCAAGAAGTGAAGACTGCTCCACTCAGTATGCTGGATGAAGTTGTGAAAGACGTGGCTGGCTCTTCCATTAATGAAGAATTCTTCCAGGTTTGGAAAGGTGAAAACGTTACATATATTACATGTCGTACTTGCCTTCTTGAGACATTGAGCAGTTGTTGTAGTAAAAACAATGCTTGCATTAATTTTTTCATAGCCTACTGTAGTAACAATAATCACGAGAAAATGGTCCTATTGTTTCAATTGGACAAGGTAGATGTGTATGGAGATTTGATGCAATTTTTTTTAATTAAATTTAATTGCATATGCAGCTAGTCTTCAGCAAACCAATGAAACGGTAGGAGTAGATAAAGGAAGTCACAGAAAACAACCTTCGGTTTATTCCCTGTTAAGGTGAAGCCCTGTTATTTTCTTTTTCTGACCTTGTTTATCTGATTCCTGTTTCTGTTCTCCTATATTCTTTTCTATAATTTGTGCTGAAGAATTTGATTGCAAAACTTGATGATTAGAGTAATTGATCAAGTTTTAGTTAAATGGGATTTATTTGTTTGTTGCTTAATTCAGAGTAAAAGTAATAGAATTTGCTGTGATGTGAATAAATGTTGCTCTGCTGTAACCATTAACTGACTAAGGTGTAAAAGGCAACCATATTCCTTTCTCTTCAATCAATGTGATGACTCTTAGATAGATACGGAGTTTTTTTTGTGTATTATAGAGCCAATTGCAGACACATGACAATGAACGTAATATACAACATCTTTGTATCTTTCTCACGTCTTTCCGCGTCACTTTCTTGCCTTGATAAGAAGTTGCTTCCTCTTTATATTTTCCTTATTACCGAAAATTTCCCAGTAACTGTTTATCAAGGTTCTGATTCTTGTTTGCTATTCTCCCTTCCATTCCTTCTGATCTTCCTTTTTTTGCAATCTCTAATAATGCACATGTTGATATGATGATTGACCATAGATCTGTCATAGATGTTGCTTTTTTTTTTTTCCTTTTAAGGTAAATTTGTACCAAGACCCCTTTAGAGGTTTATGTTTCTCTCCTTCTATCAAGTCAGATCTTTTTTGTGTTAGCAATTTCAAGGATTTGTTTCGTTATTGCTAATTATCTGATCATGCAGTCCTTTGTAAATGTCTGGTCTGGTGTATACCTAGGGTCAATAGGATTCAATCATGTGGTGGGTGAAGAAGTACAAAACAGTGCGGGCTTATTCTGATAGAAAATAGTTTGGTGTTCTTACAAAAGCCTCTAAAATCTTTTTTCCTGGGCATGAAAGCTTTAACTGGCCTTTGGCTATAATTTCTTTTCTTTATAGTAGCAATGACTTAATTTCAAGTTACCTTTTGCTATGAATTTTTTGGAACTTGCAGCCATTCCAACCAAGCTTTACAAGAAAGTGCTTGGCCAGCATCAAGCTCATTTCTACACAACAATCTTTTCAAAGACGCTTATATGACTACTTTAGAAGAGAGGAAACATGCACTGAAGCGGTCTGTCACATTCTCCCACTCTCTGCTCTCTTTCTGAGGAGTCAAAAATAGAAGTGCAAAAATATTGTCTTTTAACATTTCGGTGTGATTGCTTGGTTTACATGTATTTGCTCAAAGTTATTTGGCTTTAGTCTATAGTCCTGTCTTGTTCACTTGTTGGTTTGTGCTTCATGCAGACCAAGCTTATTTGAATCTGGAGCGGTTGTTAAACAAAGAAAAACACCAGAGGGTGGTTCTAAGAGAAGGTTGCTATTATTATATTTGTGAAACTCTGCTTTTCTTAAAGAAAATGTACCTCGACTAATTTAACCTGGAAGTTCTTTCTACATGTTGGCAGAGATAATGATCTTCACCGGTTACTTTTCATGCCTAACGGTCTTCCAGATGGAGCTGACTTAGCTTATTATGTCAAAGGACAGGTAACGTGTTTGTTATATAAATTTGATATTATATGCTTTTGATCATTATCTTATCCAAATTTATATGATGCCCTTTTCTGCAGAAAATATTGGGCGGCTACAAACTTGGAAATGGTATAGTCTGTAATTGCTGTGAAACAGAGGTAATGCAATGAAGCAGGCTTTACGATCATATTGGATCCTGAATCTTGCATGTAATGCCTTAATTCCAATCTTTTGTTCACTTGTAATATTTGAGTCTTTTTTGTTTTCTTTAACAGATTAGTCCTTCTCAATTTGAGGCACATGCTGGAATGGCTGCCAGGCGACAACCGTGAGTAGCCTTTAAAGTAGCTTGGAACTTTGTTGATGTAAATTAGATTTGATTACTTATGATAAAAATTTGGTACTTTTGCAGTTACCGTCACATTTACACTTCTAATGGGGTCACCCTTCATGACATAGCTATTTCACTGGCAAACGGGCAAAGTCTCACCACTAGTATGAGTGATGATATGTGCACAAAATGTGGAGATGGAGGGAACCTAATATGTTGTGAAACTTGTCCTCGGGCATTTCATCCAGGTATACGTTGTTTGTAGTTTATGTTATAGCTTTCCTTTTTCCTGTCAAATGCTCCTTTTCAGTTTCTTTCCCTTGATTTTCTTACCGTACTATTTTTTTTTCCAGTTTAACGTCCCGTTCCTATAGGTTGTTGGCTTATTTAAGCTTAAATTATTCAGACTGTTATGGATTTATTCAGTGGATCTTGCATATTAACTCAGTCTTTTAAAAATTGTAGCCTGTCATTAAGTATTCTCACATTCTATTTCATTTGCTTGGATCTGTTGGTGGTGCAGCATGTTTGGGTTTACAGTCTGTTCCCAAGGGTTCTTGGTGTTGTCCAAACTGTAATAAATCAAGCCACGGAGCAAGGCCTATCATTATTCGATCAACTCGAGTTGTTAAAAGTCCTGAATCTGAAGTTGGTGGCTGTGCTATTTGCCGGTAGGTTGGTTCATTGAGTTTTTCATTAAACTGTACTCTTTTGGGATGGTGGAACAGAATTGGTTAGCTTGATATGGTTATAGCTTGGAATCATATTATGGTTTATCATTGTTTGTGGTAAGTAACAAATGATGGAGAATGAGTTAACCATCTGATTGTTTCATGGGATATGATGATCTAGAAAGATAAAATAACAAACTTTTAAGATGCATTTGATCATTACACGTTTCTGTTGTTCGTTTTGTGTTTGAAATTATAATTCTATTAATTCAATTTATTTGTCTATTTGGTTGATCATCAAAATTGTGTTCTATTCTCCGTTCTACATTTTTTTGTCTGCCAAGATGTTACATTTTTCTTTTTTTAATGTTCACTAGGGGTCATGATTTTCGAACAGAGACATTTGGTGACCGAACAGTTATCTACTGTGACCAAGTATGGTTCTTTCTACATCCAGATAATTTAAAGAAGCATTTGTTATATTCTTGATTGTGTAGCTTATTATGATTTTTATTTTTCATTTTTCAGTGTGAAAAAGAGTTCCATGTTGGTTGTTTGAGGGACAGCGGGCAGTGTGATTTAAAAGTAGGTTCCTAGTCCTAAAACAGTTGCTTCAGTGTGGTTAATTTTGCTATTGTAGTCACTAGTACTTCTTATATGTTTCATTTCAGGAAGTTCCTAGGGAGGATTGGTTCTGCTCCGATGACTGTAATCGGATCCATGAAGCTCTACATGAATCTGTTAATAGTGGAGTGCAGACGATTCCCCCTCAACTGTTGGATATTATAAACAGAAAACATTCTGAGAGAGGTTTATTGTTTGATGAAGTTGCCGGTGATATTCAATGGAGAATATTGATGGGAAAAAGTCGCATCCGCAGAGATTTGCTTTCAGCAGCTACTGCAATTTTCCGAGTAAATATATCCTTCCTTCCTTCCACCTTCCAGTACTAATAACAGCTTTCTCTCTCTGCTTCATCTCAGTGTTGGACTTAGATAGATCTTTTCATATTTTGAGGCGATGAAGTTGGCTCAAATGATTGCTTTTCAAGAGGGTCTCTTCGTCGTCTTCTTCTCCTCCTTCTCCATATCCAGTTGTTGGGATGGCTCTGCTTTTTGTTTTTGTTTTAGAAAAATCAAAATGAATTAAATAAGAAAGGAGTTCAGTACATCCATTATCCTACTAACTGTATATCAAAACAAAGACCAAACGACATCGTAATCTAAAGAAATGTCACCGTGAACAAAGCCATCTCATGTATTCTCGGGTCTTCCTAAAACGAGTTAACAAAAATTCCCCTTTTAAAATTTCACCAGAAGTTTCTGAATTAGGGCTCTGCTTTTTGTTGTTTGTTTAGTTGCTGAGTTTTTTGATTTTCCAATGCTATATGAACAGTGATGCTTCCTATTTTATTATTTTCTCGTCTCTTTACCTTATTTTTTCCTCCAATTTTTTTTGGCAGGAGTGTTTTGATCCTATTGTTGCAAGATCTGGTCGTGATCTGATTCCTGTTATGGTCTATGGGTAATTCCACTCTTTCTTGCACACTTTTCTGGCTAAATTCTTTTGATTCTTTATTATGTTTTCTGTGGAGTAGCTATTCTTTCAGATGTTAAAGCAGCTAGACTTGAATATCTTTGGATGGAGTCGGAAGAGTCTAGTTGTTCTTAGTCTGTAAATTTCTTAGGAGGGAAATTATTGAAAGCATTGTCTTCATGCGTCTTGTACTGTCAACTAAGTTGATGCTAGGTCTTAACATCTATTAATTTTTCTTTTTCCTTTTGGTTCTCAGTAGCTAGATATAATTCAAAATAGATAAAAGTGATTATTGTGTTAGCTTGACATGATAGTTCTGCACATTCCAGCGTCTTTGTTTGCTGTTATTCATTTCTCTCCAGTTTTTACGGTTCATCTGTCATTGATAAATATTGCTTGGAACGTCTTGCAGGAGAAACATATCTGGCCAAGAGTTCGGGAATATGTATTGTGTACTTTTGATCGTAAAGTATGTTGGTTTCCCTTGATATGCCTCAGCGCTTATTGCTAACTTGTTCCATTTGACCACTAAAGGTCATGAATGTCTTATTTAATTGTTCCATCATTATTCTTTTATTACACAGGGGTACTGTTGTGTCTGCTGGACTTCTTAGAATTTTTGGAAGGGCAGTTGCAGAGCTTCCTCTGGTTGCTACATGCAGAGAACATCAGGGAAAGGTAAGAATTTGATGGTGGATGAAGGTTGCTTGCTTAATTTCCCAAATAGCGAGATCTGATAATTAACCTTGCAATGTTTTTGTATCTGAAATATTTATGTCCAGGGCTATTTCCAAGCTCTATTCTCATCCATTGAGAGGTTGTTATGCTTCTTGAATGTGGAAAACCTGGTGCTACCTGCAGCCGAGGAAGCTGAATCAATCTGGACAAATAAATTTGGCTTCAGGAAGATGAGTGAGGGACAAGTAAGTTTCAGTTGTTTGAAAATCTGCATGGTTGAAGTAACCTACATCTGTTCCCCATGACATAATCTAATCATCAAATTTCAAACAAAAGCTAGAATGTGGTGATGTTATAAAATTTTATCGCGTTTCAATGATTTTGAATAATTTGCAAAGTCTAAGCGGTAGCTGCAAGTTGTTTTGGGTGAATGATGGAACTGAAACCGTATATTGTTCTCTTTGTTGATCAGCTGTTGCGGTATACGCGGGATTTCCAACTGACGATTTTTAAGGGCACATCAATGCTAGAGAAGGAAGTGCCAAAAGCAATGGCGTGAAGTATAATTTTGGTGATGAAGCGGCTGCTTTTCCTCTC
>JAOQMR010000005.1:35250891-35263305 GCA_027563865.1 Erythroxylum pelleterianum | reverse complement strand
CTCAATAAATGAACACACAATACACTATTGGGTTTAAAGTATGATTAACTCAGATCGAACCATTGATTTTAGAGTGGACTCGACTAGACTAGCTTTTCTTCAATCTATCCCTAGTCTGTACCTAATCCTACCAGTTGTCAGTTGTGATTGAAAACTTCTTAGCTGCATTGAGATGTATTAATTGACGTATCAGTAGTAATAAGTAATAACAACAGTACTATTGTTTGTCTCCTTCTAGGTTGGCATGTCCCGGAAAATTTGGGGATTTATGAAGAAAATATTGCTTATGCGATTCGAGTCACGGCTGCCCGCTCTTAACGGGGATTCCACGACCATCGGTTCAAAAAATTGTCGTCTTCGCCGATTGTCAGCCAGTGGCCTTGAAAAACCGACCTCTTGTTCCCACAGAATTTGCGTCATGGAAACTCATGCCAGAGACTCAATCTTCAACGGAAGATGATCTGATATAAAAATACTTGATTACAAAAAAAAAAGAAAAAAAAGAAAAAGGATGATATGGAAGACATCAGGTATGATGAAGTGATGGTGAGACAAGAGCAAAGTGTGGGCCTCAAAGACCTAGTCTTTTCCTCATGCTTCCATGAGTGACCTTTGGATTCCTTGTAGAAGAGGAAGATGGTTCTAAAGAAATGGAGGTCATCATTTCAGAGGAAAATGGAAGAGTAAAACTAGCTTTAACCAACTTTATCGTAGGGATTGGAGACATCAATCATGTGTTTGGTATGTTGTCGTTTGCCTCGGTTCCTTGTACACTGAAATAAAGGCTCCAAACAAACCACGTAACATATGGGGCACGGCTTGGTGCAACACATCATGTGTGGTACATTCATAGAAATATCTACATTTTAATATAACTATAATAATTACAAATTATTATGTAAATTGAATTATGCACTTAAATTACTGTTTAAAAAAGAAAAATGCTTATATATAATATAGTTTACGTGGTCTATTAGAAACGATCTTTCTACTATTTAGAGTAAAGTTGTGTATTATTAAATCTTTGTAGATATTGCACTCAACGGAGATCATATCTAGTATATAAGGCTTTCCATTTTGCGAAATATTTGAGAAGGGTCATGATATACACAATCTTCTCTTTCTATTTTTACTTATTGCTTCGAGGCTCGTTATTTTCTATAAAAGAGAAGGAATCATTCCTAGAAAAATTTCTTGGTTGTTAGATTAGATCTTTTAGTTAGGTAAGGTAAGAGTATGAACTATGGCCAGTGAATTAGGTAAAATTTGAGCAAGTTGAAGCAGAACAAGGCATCTTTTTTTATAAGGTTATGTGCTTCTCCCTCTCTGTTCCTCTGAAATGTAGCTTTCTTCTGCTAAGCAAGAGAAAACTAAAGAAAGAAAGGTGATGCAGACGACTTGAATGTCCCCAATTATGGTTTTCCTTAAAGTTTGCTTCACTACCAAACTTGATGCAATCATTTGCAACTATGAGCTGAATTCCATTTGTATCTTTCTCAGCAGTATTGGTGTTAAAAAAAGAACTTGTAATCACTATATTTAGAAATTATGTCATAATAATGCTTTTTTTTAGTTGTTATAACAAATTAATTTCTTCGAAAATTAAGAACAATCTATTTTAATTATATTTTAAATTATTTAATTTTATTTAATTTTTAACCGATTTTATAAAAATCTAATATCAATTTAACATTTTAAATTTCTTATCATATTAGTTTAATTTCTGATTTGATTTTTAAAACATTTGCTAGCATCAATATTAAAAATGCTAACCAGAAAGGTAGAATACCCATAAGTCCTAAATGGGAAGACGATATAGCAATGAATAAAAAATGGAATCCAACCATTGTAAAAGAAGAAGAAACGGGTGTCCATTCTTTTTTTTTTTATAGTTTTTTTCGAGATATTTTAGAAGGGTCTTAATTATGAAAAGACACCTTTAAGTCATCCACATCTAAATTAATCTCCGCTTGAATTAGGTAAGTTTCTTACGAGAGCAAAATTTTGACTCCAAATTTTAAATAACTATGTACGTAAAGACAATTCAAACCCACGAAATTATTTCAGCCACGAGTGTCCATCTTTGCATTGATACTTCTGCCTCCAACGACACAGCGACCGGACTTCCAGGGACATTGCAAGCATAGACGTACCACTGGGTCTCCCAAATTTTGTTTTAAAAAATATATATTAGAATGGGCAGAGATACTTACGACCAGTGACATAGTCGGAAATTTAAGATACGAGGACCCAAATGTTTAATTTTTTAAAATTTTAAGGGGCTCAATTTATCACTGACTCCCAAATAACTTCATCCTATATACATTGGGCAGAGATACTTACGACCAGTGACAGAGTCAGAAATTTAAGATAGGAAAACCCAAATGTTTAATTTTTAAAAATTTTAAGGGGCTCAATTTATCACTGACTCCCAAATAACTTCATCCTATATATATATAGGATGAAGTTATTTGGGATATAGGATGAAGTTATTTGGGAGTCAGTAATAAATTGAGCCCCTTAAAATTTTTAAAAATTAAACATTTGGGTATTATATATATAAGATGAAGTTATTTGGTAGTCAGTGATAAATTGAATCCCTTAAAATTTTAAAAAATTAAACATTTGGCTCTTCCTATCTTAAATTTCTGACTCTGTCACTGATTGTAATTATCTCTGCCCGTTCTTATCTACAACGACACAAACTAAGTTACCACTCACCAAGTCCCTGAAATTTCCTGAACCCAAAAGTACAGATGCCTACATCGAACATCCAAAGCTATGGTCTAAAAGCACTCCAAAGTCTAGATTCCCCACATTCTTCTTTTATCCTAACCCTTGGGTCCATCTTCTTTACCCTCCAGTTTCTACTCATAAAGTCTAAAACGACGTTAATTTCTCTAAAACGTCACATAAGACGATAAAACCATCACTAACACGCATCTTAAAGAAGTGTAATTATTGTGACAATCACCCCAGCCTTCTTAGATTCACAGATCTTAAACTATTAAGATCAAACGGACACCTGCAAGCCTCCACAGGTTAGTTACTTTTCCATTATTGTTTGATATACTTGTCATTAACTTACACTGTATTCTATTTCATCCTATTAATAACCATTCAATTAAATATAGCCTAAGATCTTAATAATTTAAGCGAGTGAAAGGGATTTCTTAAGAATTTTTAAATAAAGACAGTACAAATAATTAAAGATAACTATTTAAAAATATTTTAAGTTTGATTTTACAAATAATTATTTTTTTAATAATAAAAAATTGTTTAGATCACAAATTCCCTATCCAAAAAAAGGTAGAAGTTTGGTTGGTTTTGACAATCTGATCGACCCATCAATCATTTTAACATTAAAAAAAGATTGACGCATTAATCCGATGTTGATTGCACCATTACCTGCCTAAATCCAGAAGCTAAACATGTGCTGATTTCATGTGTTTGTGAATATGCGGACTATGATTAGGGTTTAGGTACTAGCTACATGTCTCGACGAATTGACGAACAATGACCTTGGATTCGCGTTGGACTTTGTTGATTTGTGATATTGGGAATGGGCAAGTCACTTACGAAATCAGCAAGTTGAAGTTATAAGATTTTCTTCGTTGTAAATTTGCTCTCGTCTCCCCCTCGAATCTCAAAGATGCTTGTTTCTTCGACGATTAGATTATTCTCCCTCAGCCAATAGGTAAGTAAGATAAACGTGTATAATTTGATAAATTTATAGTTACGATTTACCAACTTCGAAACTGTAACATTTTTAAAACGTCAAAAATAAACTCTAAATGTATAAAAAATTTGACGGAGTTAACTGTTAATTAGATAAATATCATGTTAATGTTAATATGACATTATTTATATATTTTTTAAATAAAAAATGGATTCTACTATTACGTGGTAATTAATTATAAAATGAGTCTCGGAGTGTGTTTCTTCTGTTGGTACGAGAAAAGGAGAGAGTAACATGTATGGGATGAAAAATAAAGCTTAGTAAGAGGTTATGATTGATATGTAACAAGGAATAACGTTCCTAAATTGAAATTATTTGACTTGGTCTCTTCCTCTTATCAATCAGTTAGCATTTGTATAATTTAAACTTAGTTGTTGAGGATTCTTAGGATTACTCTAGATATCAATTGTACTTGTATATAATCTGTAACTTATCAATATACAGATACAAGCTTCAATTATTCAAATCACTCAAACCTCTTTATGGTATCAGAGATCTAATCTCTCACGAGCGGATCCTCTTTTTTTTTTTTCTAATCCACTTCCTTTGTCGCACAAACCAATGGCAGCCACTGTAGTCAACGGTGATACCAGCAATTCCACAACCAACACTGTCGTTATTCAATTTAATCCAGCATCCCAACTGCCAATCAAACTTTCTGGCAGCCACAATTACACCACTTGGAAAGCTCAAGTCTCCATGCTGATGCATGGGCACAATGTCTTTGGTCATCTCGATGGCACAATTTGTGCACCATCTCAAACACTCACTGTCGCTAATCAAACAACCCAAAACCTAGCTTATATCAAATGGTTCCAACAAGATCAACTCATTCAGAATGCTATACTTGCATCTGTCATTCCATCTCTTGCTTCGACTGTAGCTAATGCTCCTACGGCACATCGAGCCTGGATCTCACTTCAAACAGCCTTTGCAAACAAATCCCAAACCCGCCTAATCAATCTACAAGATCAACTTGCCCGCATCAATTGCTGAATACCTTCATGATATCCGCTCTATTGCGGATGAACTAGCCACTGCCGGTGAACCCTTAACTGATGTTCAACTAATGGTTCGAATTTTGCAGGGCCTTGGACCTGAATACACAACCATTTCTGCTGCCATGAGATCTCGCTCAACACCAGTCTCATACAAGGAACTTTATAATACAACTAATATTTTAGTAAGGTTTAGTATTCTTTAATTAATATTATCATTAATTAATTAATCACAATATAACTAATTAAAATGTAATTAATTAATTAGTTATAATATAATTAGTTAAAAATATAATTCATTCATTAATTAAAATATTATAATTAATTACAATATAATTAATTAAAATATAATTAATTTTTATTTCTCAATATTTTTTACAAACTAACTACTTTCAATTATAATGGTAATTATTCATTTCTCTTAACCAACCATCATAATTAGGGACGTAGCTAGTTGGGGCCTAGTGATATATATATATATAATGATAGAGTTATTTGGAGTTTATCGGAACACTGAGCCCCCCAAAATTTAAAAACTTAAATATTTTAGCCCTCTTATTTTAAGTTCCTGGCTTTATCACTGATCATAATTATAATGATAATATTCATTCCAATTACTCACTATATTTATTTCCGTTCTTGTTACCATTCTTTTATACGAACCAACCACTCCTCATTGTCATGTAAACGTAGGACCTAATGTTATACATTACGAGTCTCAATTATCATAAGTAATGAAACCCATTAATCCATTCTTATACATTTCAAAAAGCGAATGTCTTTAGTGATAGAGCTTACTTTTAATTTTAACAATAAAAGTATTGTAAGGTTAGTATTGAAGTGAAATTTAATTAATGAAAAGTTAATTATATTAAAATCTACTTAAGTTTTAGCTTAACTGTTTAAATATTATAGTTTAATTTGAATGTTTTAAACCATTATGATTTATTGTATATTCGGTTAGAAATGTTAATGTTCAAAATATATATTTAGCCTAAATTTTATAATTTTTAAAGTTTAAAATTCATCTAAGCTCTTAAATTTTGTATGAACTAACTAAATTTGATTTAATTAATAATTTAAATTAATTATAATAAATTATTTTTTGAATTTAATTAATTATGTTTGATTTTAATAATTGAATTTTAAAAAATAAAAATGAAGAAATTTTAGAGATAAGAAATTTCTTAAATATAAGAGTAATTTATTTCATAAATATTTTTAATATTTGATAATATATTTTTTAAAAGTGATCATTTATTATTTGATATGATGTTGATTTTGATTTCACTAATTGTCATTATAGGCTACAGCGTAATAAAATTATAAGAGAAAAAAGTCAGAAACAAAGGAGGACAAAAGGAAAAGGTTGAAGGGAAAGAGGAAAACACGTGTAAGAAATTAAAGAATGGGTTAAATAAAGTGAAGTGAAGCCAAACACCACTTGCCCGCGTAGAGCTCCTCTTTGTCAGTCAGTCCAGAGTTTTTGAAAGTTCAAAAACTGCTCTAATCCTCGCACTTTCAGTCTCTCTCGATTCTATCGAGATCTAACGATGGGTGCGTGTGTGTTCCCGATGCGTCGTCGTTTCTTTTCTCCTCCTTTTTGAATATAAATCCGAACCGAGTCTCTGAGGACTTTTGATCCAGCTTTGTTCTGCTCCTCCATTAACTCATACTAGAATGCCTGTGAAGGTTGTGAAGGTTCTACCAAGTCTCTGAACTCTCATGCATTTTGCTTTTTGATGCTTTAAATGGCGTCGTTTCGGTCAAGTAGTCCTGATCGCATCCGCAGTCGTCGACTCGGAGAAGGTAACGTTGTTGTTGTTGTTGTTTTTCTTTCTTTCCCCCCCGAGATGCTGTTTGGTTGGTGAGAAAGTGAACCAAATGTGAGTGAAAATTTTGTTATATTTGTTAGAACAAGTTTGATTCGAAAGGAAACCACCTGTTTTCTTTCATTTTCCATTTAAAAAAAAATCGACACACCTTGTATGTTGTTTACTAGTAAGAACACGTATAACGCCGAAGGAAACCACTAATTTCCTTGCACTCTCATTTCTAAGTGCATTTTTTTGTTTTATTCCGCTTGATTTTGTAAATTTAGACTTATTTTTCTTGAATTTCATAGCAACCAATTACTGTGCCTTCTTCGCGTGCTTGTTGGTGGTTTTAATTTACTAGACGTCAACAACTGGGTTTGAATTTTTTGGCTTTTGATTCTGCTTTAGTTAAAGTAGGTTTCATGAATTTTTGCCTTTTGTCGCTTTTTGGTACAGTTAGGGGTATGATTTTGTTTGCTTCTTTTACAAATTGATCCCTAAACTTTCGCTCCAATTTTGACCTTTTGATTGTCCCCAAAAGTGTCCTCTTCATTATGTAGGTGAAATATTGTGGTTTTGTGGCTCTTGACAATACAATAAAAAATTCTTTTTTTTTTATAAACGCCTGATTATGATTTCCAGCTCTTTTGCGTCTTCTTTATAATCACTTCTTTGTTGCGTAGCTTGAATTAGTAAGTTTCTGGTTCGTACTCTTCTACATTGCCCTTCTCATTTTGATTCTGCATAAACAGCAATATTAATGTTGCAGTAGGATTTTATATTTTCAGGAACCGTGCGGGTTCAGAAAAAAACCCTTCCAAAATTGGCCTCTGATTCTAGTTCTCAGTCCACTGACACTACCGAGGAAGATTTGGTGAGATAATTTCCTTGTTTGGGTTCATTAATATGTATGATTTTGGTTTTAGTGAAAATCATTGTTAACTTATGAAGTGCGATCTGGGTTTGTCTAGTTTAACTACATGTCATTGTTCTGATCCAACTTTTCTGGGTCATATAGGTTGGTGGTGAATTGGGGTGGAGATCTTCAAAGCAAGCAGTTGGAACACCAATGAAAAAGCTGTTGGCTAAAGAGATGTCGAGAGACTCTGAATCCAAGAGAAGGTCTCCGAACGTTATAGCCAGATTGATGGGCCTTGACGGGTTGCCACCTCTGCAACCTTCTCTTAGACAACAAAAGATGTCCTCCGGGAGCTTACAGAAGGTGGCATCCACTAAAAAGTACGAAAAGAATAGTACATCACATAGCAGTCGGTCATCTAGGAAAAGCTCAATGGAGAACCAAGAATTTAAAGATGTATTTGAAGTCTTAGATGCAGCAAAATTACAGAGTAATAATGGTAGCAGTAGTAGTAGATTTTCAGCACAGGATACTGTAAACCCAAAGATCAATGAGGCTGAGATGGCTTTCATACAACATAAATTCAAGGTTGCTAAGCAGCTTTCTACTAGTGAAAAACACCATAACTCGAAGGAATTTCATGATGCCATTGATGATCTAGACTCGAACAAGGATCTTCTTCTGAAGTTTCTTGACCAACCCGATGCACTGTTTACAAAACATCTCCATGATCTGCAGAGCTCTCCTCCCAACTGTCATTTTGGTCAAATATCAGCTGTAAGGTCATCATACCATCAGGCTTGTCAAACTAGTGATCGAAGATGCAAAATAGAGAGAGAAAGCAGTCGGAAGAATCTGTCAAATTCCGATGATGATTTTGTTAGCCACTCAAGGAGAAAACTTGATACCCATGATCTGCAAAAGTCATCTAATGTTGAAGTAGAGAACAAAGATGGATCCGGAGGTTTTGCTACAAGGATTGTTGTACTAAAACCAAACCTTGGGAAAGGGCAAAGCACTGCTAGAACTGGTTCATCAACTTTTTCCTCTCATGAATTTCCTCGAGATTGCAGGAAGCAGACTGGAGTTTCTAGTATCAAGAATAGGGAACCTGAATCACATGGAAAGAAAAGGTCTCCAGATGATGTTGGCCACTTGAAATATAAATCTAGAGAATCTAGAGAAATAGCAAAGGAAATCACCAGGCAGATGAGAAGTACACTCAGGAGTAGATCCACACAGTTGTCTACATCAACATCTAGAGGATATGCTGGAGACGAGAGTTCATCCAGCAGGTCTGAAAACGATTCAGCAACTGAGTTAGAGGTAATGTCACTGACTTCAAAAAATTCAGCTGGCTCAAGCAGCTGTTACAGGCCTTCATCCTCCCGTACTACTGAATCATCTGTGAGTAGGGAAGCCAGGAGGAGACTCTCTGAGAGGTGGAAAATGACTCATAAGTCTGTGGACATGGGAGTAATCAATAGGGGCAGCACACTAGGTGAAATGCTTGCCATCCCTGATAGAGATGCAAGACTAGCGAAGTTAGATGTTATGAGTGAAAAAGGGAGCAGTCGAAAACTAGCAAGCAATAATGAACCAGCAGAGTGGACTGAACCTTTAGGTATTAGCAGTAGGGATGGGTGGAAGGATGGATGTGCTCAAAATCTGTCCAGGTCAAAATCTCTACCTGCTTCGTCTACTGCTGCTTTTAGTCCTAGGACTGGCATGCACCGAGAACCTATGCCAGAGGACAAGTATATGGTGTCAAAAGCAGTGATGCAGAGTAGGAGGAGGAGGGTGATGACTGATAGTTCCACTCTTAGAGGTAGTTCACCTTCTCGAAACTCGAGATCCCGCCATCACAGTAAAGGGTCTCATCGTTCTGCTTGTACATCTAGTGATGATGTTGACACGCCCACAAAAATTGATTTTAGACAGAATCACATGCATAACAATGCAGCGGAGGGAAATCAATTTAAACAGGATCGTATGGTTTCTGGTACATCACGAGCCGCTGTTCCAGATAGCAGTTCTGCTAATGAGGATGTGGTGGGTGTAACAACTGAGGACATGACCATGCCACTAAAGCCCGCAGAATTATCGACATCTATGTTAGTAGAAGGCGAATCCTTTACATGCAACTCAAAAGTTCCAAGCTCACAGGTTTGGTTTTATCTTATGGAAGTAGCTTTATTTTTGTAGTATCAATTCAGCAAATATCAGTTATTGAAAGCAGTAGATGCTTGTTAAAGTATATACTTTAGTCTGACAACATGATTGCTTAACCTCTTATCTTTTGGGGTTTTTCAGGAGCCACCAAATGATCCACCTGGGAAAGGTTTGGTCCCTGCACAGCATTCTATAGCTGATCTAGAGTCTGCTGCAAGCTCTAAGGAGAGTGATCAGCCTAGTCCTATTTCAGTTCTTGAAACACCTTTTGCAGATGATGTATCGTCTGGCTCTGAATGCTTTGAAAGTCTCAGTGCTGATCTGCATGGTAATATATGAAAAACTTAGTATTTTCCTTGTGCTACAGAATAGCTTGGACGTATGTTTGGAATCTGAATTATTATGAATCAGTAATCTTAGCTTATATATATATATATATATATATATTGATCTTGCTTGAAGTTACTTTGAATATAGATATACTAATCCTCATACAAATTTCAAATACTTGAAACTTCATAATTTCTCAAATTAGAAAGAGTAGAACTTATGATCTGACTTGATTGATTCAATTCATACGATTTATAATAAAGCACCCATGCTTAATGTGTCAATTTGCTGGTGGTTTCCCATATATAAGGAATTGAATTCTTCTACAAATGTTTGGAGAATTCTTTTTGCTTCATTCTCTGCTTGACGCTGAAATGGTTGGTTTTCATCCTAGTTAAACCTATACTGAAATAACTTTTTATCCTATGTCACAGGGCTAAGAATGCAAATTCAGCTACTAAAGCTTGAGTCAGAGGCATATACCGAGGGTCAGATGCTTGTCTCAAGTGACGAAGATACTGAGGAAAGCTGTGTCCCATTTTCAAAAGAGAAAGGACTAGCTGAAGAAATTATGGAATATTCCTACGTGGTTGATTTGCTACACGAGTCTGGAATTAATTATGCTGAGTCTGATACTTTCATAGCCTCGTGGCACTCTCCTGAATGCCCAGTGCATCCCCAAGTTTTTGAACAGCTTGAGAAGAAATACACTAGTCAGACATCTTCGACATGTTCCAAAAGGAGGCTGCTATTCGATCGAGTGAATTTAGCTCTCCTGACAATTTATGAACAAGTTGCCAGTCCATACCCTTGGGTGAGACAACCAAATAGGATCGGTTCAAGATGGATAGAGAATAAAGTTGAGGACAGGCTTTTCAAAGTACTTGCAGATCAAAAGAATAAAGGTAACAAGGACGTAGCTGATGAAGTGCTGGCAGGGGAATTGCAGTGGCTGGACTTGGGAAATGACACAGACATAATAGGTAGGGAAATCGAGAGACTATTGACAGAAGAATTACTGGAAGAGCTAGTAGCAATGTAGAGATTTCGCAGAGACAAGCGCCTCAGCTTACAGATAAACAAACGAAGCCATGAGAAATCATTTCATGGGAATACGTTGAATAAATCCACCAAATCCAAATCCTATCTACGGGGACAAAATCCAGAATGCACCGATCGATCATCTCGATCATCTGAAGTAAAAGATCTTCAGAGACTGAACTCTCAGAGTTTCATTTCTTATTATCTACAGACTAGTAGAGCTCAGAATGTACTTTTCAGTCGTTAGCCAATGCTATATAGTGCAAGCTTACATAGTAAAACATAGACGGAAGTTTCTGAAACTGTAGTTTCAGAATCCGTTCTCTACCATCCTCCCAGGAGATTAAAGTTAGTTATATCAGCCAATTTCTACTTTCTAATAACTAGTATTCTGTACTATTCTCCCAGGAGGTTAAAGTCATTCTCTACTTTCCAATAACTAGTAATCATGATGCTTTGTTGACCTACGTCTCCAATCACTCCAAGAACAAGGTTGACACCCAAGTCTTAGTACCAGTAACTAAGGTAAGTAACTGAGTGTTGTGATAAACCCTTAAGGGGTGTGATCGGTTATATTTGAAACATAATGACTGCGACTTATGATAATGACTGCTACAATTTTTGTTGGTAACTAGGTTTTTATATTTTTTTTCTTCTTTATATATATATTTAACCATTTTTGATCGCCGATCCATGAAATGAAATAGAAGTTACAATATAAGGCTATAAGCTCTTCAAGGTGTGCCCTTGACGTTACTTTTATTTATATATTGATGAGTTGAACTCATTGAAATATATGAAAACTGGTACAAAGAGATTATTTGATATAGGGTGGAGGCGGATCAGGAGATTCGCGGTGGCTTGGCCCTGACGGAGGAATTGGTGAGCCTTTTGGTAACATACCGAAGTGAATATGTGGAACTGAACTCGTAGAGAGTGAGGTTGATGATGGCAGATGCTCAGGAATGACAATAGCTTCTTCAACTCCTGAAATTAACTTTCTGTTTAGCCTGGCTTCAGCTAGAGAAGACGCAAAGACCGCGATGGCTATCAGAAGCACTGAAGGTATCCATACCGACTTCTTTCCAACTCCTGACGTTGTCTTCATAGTTGGCACTCTTAATTTTCCAGGAATTTATGTTGTATTGCCCTGTTCTTATATGGAGTTCTTCAACAAGGAAGTTGAATGTTCAACGCCACCATGAAAGGTGACTTATTAATTGCCATAAAGAAGAAAAAGATAGAACTGTTTTCCTTAACGAGGCTGAGGATAGACTTTTTTTTCTTAATAACGCATAGAATTTAAAGACAATCAATACGTTTTCAAATCTTTTTATGAAAAAAGACAGATTTGTTTCTTAATAAGGTATGGCATTTAAATATGGAAAAGGTAGATTTGTTTCTTAATAGATTAACCTTATTGACCTGCACATCTCATTTTCAAATAGAAAGTTAAAG
>JAOQMR010000005.1:35216430-35231578 GCA_027563865.1 Erythroxylum pelleterianum | reverse complement strand
ATTCCGCGAGATGGTCCCTCGACTCTCTCTCTCTCTCTCTTCACTTATAGCTAATAAGTAATAACCTGAGATGTCAAGTATAAGCTTGATCCGATTAAGTATCCAAAATTCAACCTGTAACAATTCTTGAACCTGTAACCTCAAATTGAACCTGAGATATCATGTTCACAATCTTGGCCATTTACAACAATTCTTCATTCTAAGAGATCAAAGTTGAAAGTCATCTTTTGGCAATGACTAAAAGGGATGAAATGTTCAAATTGTGCATAACAATGGAAACATCTGTCGTATATGTGGTTGGGTTTATTGAAAACAGTCTCTTTATCATATAGGAGTAAGGCTGCGTACTGTCAGACCTCAATTCAGACTGAATATGATGATGACAATGATAACGATGAAAGCTAAAAACCCAAACGGTCTAGGCTTTTATTGCATAAAGCTAACCAACCCCAGTTCAGAATTTGGCCACTTCGTTCGTTCATTTGTGGTCCAAATGTTAGGTGAGTTAATGAGAATGCACGATTCTGTTTGACCTTTAAATGGGCAGTACGAGTTTATGAATTCGATTTAGAAAGTTAAATTAAAATGACGTTGCTTTAAAGAGGAGGTTTGATTTAGTTTTCAAAGTTAAATTGGCAAAAAAAAAAAATTAACATTAACGTTTACAACAGAATAAAACTTGAATTTTAAAATTTTAAAGCGTTGAAATTGAAATATAACATTTTCAAAACGTTTAAAATATAATTTAAATTGGTGAAAATTTTGACCAGATTAACTCTTTATAAGTTAAATGTCATATTAATGCTTTCATAATATTATTTTAATATTTTTAAATAAAAATAGGCCCGCGATGGCAAGGACCACTGTTTGTACATTTTAGACAGTAAATCTCAATTGCCAGTCATTAGACAAGTGATATCTACTATTTGAAATATATAAATATGAGTTTTATTGCTACATGACAAATATCTAAAATGTGTAAGCAGCGGTAGCCACGCGATTAGAAACTCATATGACAGTGAGACCTACTTTTTATTTAAAATAAAAAATAAATTCACGTTAATATTGACAGAGAGTTAACTCGGTTAAATTTTTCATCTATTTAAGGTTTGTTTTTAGTATTTTAAAATTGTTAATATTTAATTTAAAAGCTTCGAAGCGTTAGGCTTTGTCTTATATTCTCTTGAAAACGTTGAGATTTAAAATATAATTTTAGCCGATTTAAATTTAATTTGAAGTTAAAATTTAATGTAAATTTAAATTGCTAATTTCTGACTAAATTAAATTAGATCAAACTAAATTAGTATTGCCAGACTTAGTGCAAAGTATTAAAAAAAAGAGAGGAATTAATGTGGGGTTGGTGTAGAAGAACTTTATGTGCTTCTCATTTGCCAAAATAGTGACCTACTTATAGATTTAGATAGTAACGGATGCAATTGTCAAGAAAGATAAACGTTATTTCTTTTATTCTCCTTAAATTTACAAATGTTATCATTTAAATATGCATCAAAGAAATTTATAGATATATAACAATTACAAATTGATTATTTTAGACAGGTTATTTAATAAATTAACAATTCAAAATTAAATCCTAAATTGAATTTAAGTGACTGTGAGCTGAATTAGGAAATAATAAACATTATTAATTCTTTAATTCAATACCTCAAATGTGAGATAAATATGTATGGAGTTAAAAGTAACAAAAAGCTTGTTTCAATCCATAAAAAAGATTTTCTCAACTTATAAATCACACGGCTCTTATCATCTTCTTGAGACCCTTCAGATTATACCATAGAGAACTTCTCATAAAGGTCTCTATTTCAAAAGAAAGTTTTAACATTTACATGATAAAACGTAATATTATAATAAGTTACTATTGACATAATCGCTCTAAACAATAAATTTGAAAGATTCATGAGAGAAAATGACATTACTATTTATCTCTTCTCTCACAATGAATCCTTTGGTAACTAACCAAATTTTAAATTGCCCAACCTTACTTTAGGAGTCCTTTTTGGTCTTATAAACATATTTATATCCACTAATTTTAAGGTAAATCAACAAATTTGCAAACCTGATTATGTTTTATGGATCGCGTTTAATCTCTTATTAAATCCCACTGTAAATCAATGTGAAGACCAAAAACATTATCTAAAATAGTGTAAATTGAAAGAAAAAGGTGGATAAATGATTGAATGCTTAAAAATCATTTTATTATGTGTATACATGTATATATACAAGTTTGACCTTCTATCTTGACTATTGATCAAATATTGTTTTGATCTAATGGTCAGCAATTATAACTAATTTTACCAACTTGTACGACTGGTATATTATAGCTATGAGTCGGTTATGACAGAGATGTTTGTCTGTTTTGCAGGTGTCTAGAATTCCTTCTAGAATTCTGTAGTGAGCTGGAGATGAGCTGGGCTTGTGGACAAGCTTTTGTTATGTGGGTTTCAATTACTTGAGTGGGCTTGCCATGATTCAGCAGACTTGTTAGCTTCAACATTCCCTGTCAAGCAAGACCTGGGATGATTAGAGACGTTGAGCTTGGAGAGGACTACTGATGATCGAATTGCCGTGAGCGGCTTAGTGAGTAAGTTTGCTAACTGGTCTTCTGTGTTTATGTATCGAACATCTAATTGCCCAGTTGATATTTTGTCTCGTATGAAATGTACATCAATTTTGATATGTTTCGTATGAGCATGAAATATGAGATTCTGGGTAAGAGATCGAGCCCCACTATTATCACGTCGAAGAATTGGAGTATAAGGTAGTGAGAAACCCAATTCTTTGAGTAGTGAATGTAGCCATAGCACTTCTGTTGACATATGAGCAAGTGCTCTATATTATGCTTTGGTGCTTGATCGAGCAACCGTGGTTTGCTTTTTCAAACTCCAAAAGACTAGGTTACCCCTAGGAGGACACACCCTTCGGTTGTGGACTTCCTATTGCCAGGAGAGTCGGCCCAATCTGAGTCATTATATGCATGTAGTGACAAGGGTTGCGGTGATGGTCGAAAATGCAAAGCTAGTGTAGTGGTGCCTTTTAGGTATCGCAGAATGCACTTGCAGGCTTGCCAGTGATGTTCGAGCAGATTTGCAAGAAATTGGCTTAGACGATTAACTGTAAAGCTAATATATGGTCTTGTGTTACATAGGTACTGGAGTGCATCGATAATGCTACGGTACAGTGTCGGGTTTTCAAATGGAGAACCTTCATGAGCTATTAACTTGGTGCTAAGGGTAAGTGGAGTAGGACAAGAGTTGCAATTGGTCATGTTGGCATGCTCAAGAAGATCAAGAGTATATCTGAGAGAGATATAAACTAGTATGATCACGATAGGCTGCAAATCCCAAGAAATGATTAATGCTACCAAGTGCCTTTAATGCAAACCGAGATTTGAGCTGCTTAATGATAGAATTGATAGCTATAGATGAGTTCCTTGTGATTAAAATATTGTCAATATAGATAAGCAGTAATAATAGAGAACCTTTATGATGTTTGTAGAACAATGAAGTGTCAGACTTTGAATTTAGGAAACCCCAGTTGTGTAGAGCAACCTTTAGTGTGTTATACCAGGCGCGGGGGACCTGTTTCAAGCCATACAAGGCTTTAACTAATTTACACACATGGGTGGGCCGTATCGAGTCTTCAAAACCAGTAGGTTGGCTGATGTAGATAGTTTCATGTAGAATCACATTAAAAAATGCATTGTTTACATCTAGTTGTCGTATGTCCCAGCCATGTGAAACCGCAATAGAAAGTACAATTTTGATGGTGGAAGACTTGATTACAGGGCTAAAGGTTTCTGTAAATTCAAGCCCTGGTGTCTGGTTGAATCCTTTTGCAACAAATCTGGCTTTGTGCTTTGTAAGAGTACCATCGGAGTTATACTTGACGCGAAATACCCATTTAGTTCCCAATAAATTCATATATGTGTTGTAGGGAACCAAATGCTAGGTATTGTTACGTTGAAGAGCCTAGAACTCTTCATTCATGCCATTTTTCCATATAGGATCCTTTAGAGCTGCAGAAACACTCTTAGGTTCTGTGTTATGGATTGGGGAAAGAGAAGAGGTGAATATTTTTGGCTTAAAAATTCCACTCTTAGAACGAGTTTTCATGTGATGGTGATTTGAAATAATAGGAGAAGAAATATGGGGATGAGATGAAGGTTATGTAGGGGAATTAGATAATGGAAAATTAGAAGATATTACTTGATCTGTTGTGGATGAAGGATGCTGTTGCAGAGAGGGTGCCATCTGTGGAGTCTAAGAAGGAATGATCTGTAGAGTATTAGTGAGTGTAGACATAGGTAAACTGCCAGATGTAATAGGGTGAGATGTAGAGGATGGAAATAGATATGGATATGGGAATTCTGTTTCATTGAAGGTAACATGGCAAGAAATGTATATATTCCCTTTTGGATGAAGGCAACGATAGCCTTTGTGAAAAAGGCTATATCCAAGAAAGACACATTTGGTTGTGTGAAAATCAAATTTATGGTTGTTGTAGTAACGTAAATAAGGAAAACATGCACAACCGAATATCTTGAGATGATCATATTTAGGTGTTTTGCCATATAGAAGCTGAAAGGGAGAGGTTTTGTGGAGGTTAGAGGCGGGTAAATTGTTGATTAAGTATGTGGCTGTTTGAAATGCTTTAAGCCAGTAGGATAGAGGTAAATGGGCATGAGATAGAAGTGTGAGTCCTGTTTCAGTAACATGACAGTGTTTCCTTTCGGGAACTCCGTTTTGTTGATGTGTATAAGGACAACTGAAGTGCTGTCGGATACCATGCTTGGTAAGAAATGGTAATAAGGCAATATATTCACCCCCAATGTCACCGTGTAAGGCTTTAATTCTGCAATTGAATTGTGGCTCAACAAATGTTGTAAATTTTACAAATACTCCCAGTGTTTATGATTTGAATTTTAGAGGGTATAACCAAGTAAATCTAGAGAAACCATTAACAAAAATAATGTAATAGTGATGCCCCATTATTGAAGGAAATGGATTAGGTCCCCAGATATCAGTGTAAATAATCTCAAGTGGTTTACTAGCTGATATAAGATGTGTAGTGAAAGGTAACTTATGAGCAGTGACGAAGCCAGGAATTTAAGATAGGGGGCCCAAAAATTAATTTTTTAAATTTTAGGGGGCCCAGTACCCTTAAATAACTTTATCTTTATATATATATATATATTAAAAATATTTTAAAAAAAAAACTTGGGCCCCCCAAGTTATAACGTAGCTCCGTCTCTGCTTATGAGGTTACCCAATTTACATAAATCACAGAATATTAGTGTATGAGGTTTGAAAACATAGTTCATTGAATTCATAATTTGCTTAAGTACAAGAGCATTAGGGTGCCCAAGTCGAGCATGCCAAACATTTGCATTTTATTTAGAAATAAAAGCTGCACAGTGAGATAATGAATTAGGGGAGTGTAATTGATGACTGAGAGATGAATATGTTGAATGAAAAGGCTTAGTGGTCGGTTTGGTAGAGACAATAACGCTGTACAGACCATCCCTAAGCAACCCCCTGAGAAGGATCCGCCCTATAATTTTGTCCTTAAAAACACAATAAGAATCAGTAAACTCAACAATAATGCCATTATCTTTTGTTATTTGAGAAATGCTAAGTAGATTTTTGAAGATTTGAGGAACATGTAAAATATTGTTGAGTGTGAGAAAGTGTTTAGAGTCTGAAGATATAGAGGAGGAACCCATATGAGAGACAGAAAGTTGATTACCATTACCAACAGTGAGAGTATCCTTGCCAATCGTAGTCATTATTGATGGTGAGATTAAAGAGATCTGCAGTCACATGGTTGGTGGCACCACTGTCCACGAACCAGGCAGAGTCATTGACAGAGTCAGATGAGAAATTCTGAGATTGATTTTGAGTTAAGTAGGGTTGCTGGGAAGAATGACTTGGAAGTTGATTCTGAGTTGGTGTATGAGCCAAGTAGGTTTGCTGACTAGAATGATTATGATAGTGCTGAATAGGTTGATTAGGTTTATTGCCCTGCCAATAAACATCAAACCATTTTTTACATTTAAGTGCATTATGACCCTGTTTGTGACAGAGTTAACAGTATAGGTGATTGGATCTACCCCCTCAACCACGAGCTCCTTGTCCTCTATATGAACCATGACCACCATTAGGATTCTGATTAGAAGTATGAATATACGAAGCCATGTTAGCAGAAGCAGTGTTGAGAGAGATTTGAGAGTGAGCATGTTGCTGTTCCAATCAGGTTTCGTGCATCATCAGTGTATACTGCACATCCTAAATAGTAGATAGAGTTATACAGTATGTCAGCAAAACAACAACCGAGTCATATTCACCTCTTAAATCGCTGAGAGCACTCAGTATTAGTTCTTGTTCTGAAACAGGGTGGCCAGCAACTCTCAAAGAGTCGCCAATGGTTTTAATCTTTTGAATATAATCAGTAACAGACTGAGCTCCTTTCTTAAGTGACAATAGTTGTTGCTTCAGCTTCAAAACCTTGACAAGAGAGGTATGCACATACAGATTCGCCAAGATTTTCCACAGCTCTTTGGAAGAGGTGGCATGATTAACTTGCCCAATAACAGTGTCACTAATAGTGGTGAGTAACTAGCAGAGGAGGAGCTGATCAACACGAGTCTAAGCTTTGTGAGTGGGATTGGTAGTAGGCAAGGAAATTGATGAAGTGTCGGAAGCAGGAGCTAAGATCACAGTTGGAGGAGGAGTGTGATCTGATGAGATATTGAGTTCGAGATCTAAAGCGCGTATAGCTGCTAAGATCTGAGGACGCCAATTGAGGTAATTATTCTGATTAAGTTTAAGAGGAAGGTTAAAGTTGAGAGTCTTGGCAAGAGCAGAGAACTCAAGAGGAGAAGATGATGATGTGGTGGTGCTAGTAGCAGAGGAAGAGGAAGATTGAGCCACGGTGACGATTAGTCAATATCACTCTGATACCATATAAATTGAAAGAAAAGGTGGATAAATGATTGAGTGCTTAAAAATCATTTTATTATGTGTATACATGTATATATATAAGTTTGACCTTCTATCTTGACCATTGATCAGATAATGTTTTGATCTAATGGTCAGTAGCTATAACTAATTTTACCAACTTGTACAGCAGGTATATTACAGTTATGAGTCGGTTATGATAGAAATGTTTTTCTGTTTTGCAGGTGCATAGAATTCCTTCTAGAATTTTGTAGTGAGCTGGAGATGAGCTGGGCTTGTGCGTAGGCTTTTGTTATGTGGGTTTCAATTACTTGAGTGGCTTGCCATGATTAAGAGGCCCAGAGGTTTCAGCATACTTGTTAGATTCAACAAATAGTAATCAAATTAATATGTCCAATATGAAGATCATTGTCACCAAGATAATCTACATAATTAGAAGATAGATTAGGCGTCCTCACCTTAGTGAATCTCTTTAATTAAACTTGTTCAACATGATCTTGTGGTAGGAACATCATTTTGTGTGAGTCTTGATTCCTAGTTCTATACTAGAGTAGCAATACGTACATAATCTAGTAACTTTATTTAAATGGGTGAAGCGTATAAGATTGTACTAGTATTAATTATGTTATCATTGCAAATGTGAAAATGACCAACCTCATTATACACATGATAGTTTATAAACTTAACCATTTATAATCTACAGTTCTGAAGAAGTCAAAATTTTCACCTTTAAAGGTAATTGAAAAGGTTATTCTTATTATGCATGCTCCTCATCATATATCGTATATGTAGCATGCGCCTAACACATTCTCCTAATTAACTTGTGTGGCACACGCACATACGCATGCTGGCCTTTATAAAGCATGTGCAACATACACTGACCCGCGTGTTCTACTTTTTCATGCTCTAATTGTCCACGTATGAGAGGACACACGTTAGACAACTACAGTGCATCTCCACTTTGGTCTTCATATTGGAGACGTTTACTTCTTCATCTAGCCATTGGATAAGGGATTTTTGAGGACTATTCCAAGTGATTTTCATTGAATTCCTACAAATTTTCACTAAAAATCATTATAAACTATATTTTCGCTCATTTTTTAAATAAATTTCCAATCAGAAACCAATTAAGTAACAATTCACAACGTATTCAAGCAAAAGTAAATTAATTTCTCTGAATTTTTTTTAACGGTAATTCTAGAAAAACTCTATTAATTTATATAATTATGGAACTTTTCTGAAACTACCTATTAGATATAACACAAATTATATTATTCCCCCAAAAATTAACTTTGGATTTGTATAAATGAAAATATACTTATTTTTCTGTATATTTTAGTTCGAGTAAGCAATTTAAAATCTTAAATAAGCTCGTCAATTTTTGAACAAATTGTAAAACTTTGATTGTCCTTTGCAATGTTTTTGTTACATGGTAGCAGAACCATTATTTACAAATTTTAGACAGTAATGCCATGAGACCTATAGTTATATATTTTAATTGCCATGTGATACGACAAGTGATTTCTACTATTTGAAATGTATTATATATGAGTTTGACAAATATGATTCATTGTCTAAAATGTGTAAACATTGATACCCATATGATTGGAAGATCCATATAACAGTGAGTCCTATTTTTCATTTGAAAATAAAAAATAATATCACGTCAGCATTAACGAACGGTTAATTAACAGAGAGTTAACCCAGTTAAAATTTTCATCAATTTAAGGTCTATTTTTAATCACTACAAGAAATTGTATTTTTAGTGATTTGTCCTATATTTTGTTGTAAACGTTGAGATTTAAAATACACTTTTTGGGTTTAATTTAAACGTTTCGAAATGTTAAGATTTGTCCTATATTTTGTTGTAAACGTTGAGATTCAAAATACACTTTTAGTCAATTTAAAGTTGATTTGAAGTTAAAATTTAATTTAAATTTAAATTGTTAATTTCAGACTAAATTAAATTAGTATTGCCAAACTTAGTGCAAAGTATTACAAAAAAGAGAGGAATGAATGTGGGGTTGGTGTAGAAGAACTTTACGTGCTTTTCATTTGGCAAAACGTGACCTATTTATGAATTTGTAACTCGATTTAGATAGTAACAGATGCAATTGTAGAATGAATTAGTAAATAATAAACATTATTAATTCTTTAATTCAATATCTAGAATGTGAGATAAATATTTATGCCATTTAAACTAATAGAGAATGAATTATTTCTTATATGTATTATGTATTATAATAAAGGAGACAGACCTATGTATACACAAAGGTATTAGACTAATTAGGAAAAATTTTAAATGAAAATAATGTAATTAATACCTAAATGCAAGATATGAGTTTATTAGAGAATATTTACGTTGATTAGAATATATATTGTCATATTATCATTCCTTTTAAAATTCAAGGCACTAGAAAAGTGGATAGTTTGAATTTAGAAACAAGATCACAAAATTGAGAAACATAGTACAAAAAAGGACTCAAATTTAGGGGTTGGAGAACCATGTTTTCGTTAGGGTACTCCAATCCTGTATCACTTAATCTTGTCCATACATTTGTGTGAACCCTACATAAATGTGTGAATGAGATTTAATAGAACATGGTAAGAACTGGTTAACCGGAACAGAGGATTTGATCCCAAATTTAGTACGAAGAGTCATAAGTAAATGTCATTCACACTGATGATTATGAAAAGTAGCATAAAGTTTTGAAAATGTTATATCTTGCTATGATAAGATATAATCCACTCTCAGAATCTCAACTCCTAATATTGTATAATTTACTATCATTCTACATGTGGCCTAAATCATTTCAGTTGTATATTTCATTCGTTCTTATCATGTATCTTATTTATACTTATCTTAAATATTTTGAAGTTGTATATTAAGGGTCATTTACCCTATAGATGAATAACAAGAAATATATAACACATTTTCATGATTAACCTTGCTCTTTCATAGTATCAAAGCCTACAATCAACAAATAAACCCATTTTTAGAACCCTATCAACAATATCACACAAGTACCAGTAGAATTAACATAACAAGGCAATTTTATAGATATAAAAAAACAATTAACATATACTACCATTAAACTAAATCATAAATTTCCTAACTACGCCGCTAAACTCTACGAAATATCTTGTGTGGAGAAATCAAATATGAGCTATCCTAATTACCTTATACCTCATTAAATATATGATGGCACTATTCTAGCTCTAGAAGAGACCTCATATCCCAACCCACCAAGTACATCAAATTGGAAGAAAATTAATTAGTAGGTTTACTACTTCCTCATTGGGTCACTTCGCAGCTTAATTGCATAGTTTGCACTAAAATACCACACAACTTGTGATCTCTAGGCAAGATAGTTAGCTTCTCAACGATCTCTCCTTTGTTAAAAGCTTCACATTCTAAATAAAGGGTCCAACACTATTCGACAAAATTAGACCTTGACAATACTTCTCTTCAAGTCCTAATTATTTTGGACATTGTACCTAATAGGCTGAGACCTTTAAAAGGCTACATAATTCCTCCGGATCTGTGCAATTTAATGAGGCCTAAACCCATTTCACATATCCACCCTCTCATACTTATACTTTAACCCGATTATAGTTTCAACTCCAAGAAGCAAACTATTGTTGCTCGTTGTAACATTAAAGTTGAATATCAGAGTATTGCTCTCATCTCTATATAATTATGTTGGGTTACTACTCTCCTTAGTTGAAACTATTGTTGTTTCACCTTAAACTTACGTTCTAGTGTGATAATTTCGGTGCTATATTTCTAGCTTTAGACCCAGTGTCTCATGCTTGTACTAAGTATATTAAAATTGATATTCACTTCGTTCATGATCTAGTCGCTAATAAGGCCCTCTTTATTCGACACATTTCTTCTTCTAATCAAATTGTTGACATCATGACTAAAGCTCTTTCTTCTTCAACAATTTGTTAATTTCGAGACAAGCTCGCAATCTCTTCATCCTGTAAGCTTGTGGGAGACAATAATATATAATCCAATCTCAAAATCTCAACTCCTAATATTATATAATTTACCATTATTCGACACATAAATCATTTCAGTTTTATATTTCATTCGTTCTTATTATGTATCTTATTTCTACTTGTATTATATATTCTCAAGTTGTATATTACCGATCATTTACGCTATGAATGAATAACAAAAAACATACAACACATTTTCATGATTATCTTTGCTATTTCAAGCTAAACTAGATCACAAACTGACAATTGATCCTATAAAGTTTATAACTCAGTAACATATTGTGAATGGTTTAAATAGGCTATTTATGCATACAATAAAGGCGATGATAAAGTTGAAAGTGATGAACATCATCTAAAACTGCATAACATATCCATAAAAATCCTAAACATCTTTAGCATGATCAAAATGATGAAATTTCATCTCAATACCAAGTTGATAAGCATTACAAAACCAAGTTAAAATCTGATGATTTTTACTATTTTATTGATTGAGCCTTTTAATGAACTTACTTTCTATCTCACCATCCTATTTGGCAATTTTGGCAACCTCCTAAGTTAAAATTTTCCAAAACGTCTTCCTTTCAAAAAATTACACATCTTTTAAGCCTATAAATCATAATTTGAATCATTAAATTTCATAATAATAGGATGTGTTATAGAGAGATAATTATTCAAATCACCCACAAAAAATATAAAATATAAAATAATGCATAAAATAATATACTCAAACCTAAAACGAAGAGATAGAGGCGAAATTTGGAAAATCATACATAAAAATGAATTAACAGGGCCCAAATCGTAAAAATCAGTCTAGGTTACACAAAAACCAACTAAAAAAGGACTAAATTAATCTATCAAACATAACCGGACTGGTTCGATTTAATTAGGTCAACCAGTAGAAGAATGGTTGATGTGGCACACTATAATTGGATGAATGACTAATGGAAGGTGTTGATATGGTGTAAGAAGGGAGTCTCTGACACATGAAGTGTATGCGTTAGTGAACCAAAAAATAACTTGTGAAGGGGAGTGTGGGTGTATGGAGACTCCAATGAAGATTTAATCACAAAATTGGAATCGTTTTGATGAGAATAATCTTTTGATATGCTCAAATTAAAGTAAAACTGAGCAACAAATTTGCGTGCAGGGTAAAAGTTAGTAAATCGAAATAAGAATAATCAACCAAAAAGAAAAAAAGTGTATGAACTTGATGGACGTTAGCTTGTATCAACTCTCACTAATCCATTACGACGCATTGGAAGTCCTATGAAAATAGTAAAATCTAAGCGTGTGAAAGAGGTTTTACGAGGGTTGATCAAGTACATTCAAGACAATGCGGCTATTGTTGAAGATTCTAAGGCATTACCAAAATTAATTACTTATCTTCAGGCCTAAGATAGCCTAACACATGAAAAATAATGCTTAGAGCTTATGACCTATATGCTTGTTTTTAATGAAGTCCAATTAGTATATTTACCTTTTGAAAAGGCTAAATATGTGGGATTAGATGATAGTTTCGTGTTTTGACTTTCTTTCATTAATTATTATTAGTTGTTTATTTATTTTTGGAAGGATTTCAAATTTAAGGCTGATTATGGCTTATTTGTATACATTAGTTAAGCAATCCTTCCTGAACAAGTCTTTCCTATTTAGTTATGTTTAAGAATAGCCAAAAAGACATTTCCTTATAGGAGTTCCATCATTTGCCTATTTAAAGACGTATTTGGTATATTACAAAAATCATCTTATCATCAATAAAATTTAATTGAAAGAACTTTCTCTTGATTATTTATTTAATAACTAAATCTAGTCACTTCAATGTAATTTGTAGCGATCAAATTATAACTTTGGTTCCAATCGGCAAGTTTGGTCAGGATCAGGTTCTTGTCCTGATTCAAGAAGGATTATGGGGTTTCTTCTCATTGTTGATTTTAGGTCTTAGGTGTTCCTTCACTAAGGTTCATATCATCTGGTGTCAGAGCCAAACCCCTTAAATCAAGTTACATCTATCCTTTTGTTCGTTTTCTTGTTTAGTCATGCTTTCTTTTCTTTTCTTATTCTTGTGCCTTTGATTTTTCATTATTTTGTTCCTTGTGTTTTCTTTCCTTTAGCCAAAATTACATTAGAGTTGTTTTATCCATCTATTTTCCTTTAGTTTGAGTTGTATTAGTTATAAAATATATATTTTATCTTCAATTATTGCCCAAAGTTGCACAAAGTCGTTTCAATCAAAAGTTGCAAGATTCTGCTTATCTTCAGTTGTTGCACACATTTTTTTGTGTTAATCCTTCCATTTGATTCAAAATTTCCATTATCATCATTAGATTATTTCCTTTTATGTTCTTTCCTTTTGTAATCAAATTCTGCCATAATTCTTCTTTTCTTGTTGTGCCTATTTTCCTTTTATGTTGTTTCCTTTTATAAGCATTTTCTGTCTTAATTCTTCTTTCTTTATTCGTGCTTTATTTTCTTTAATCTTACTTTCCTTTTGCAATCATTTTCTGCCTTAATTTTACTTTCTTTATTCTTACTTTCTTATCTTTTCTTTCTTTCTTTTTATGGATGTCTAATATTCCTTGATTTGTTGAGTTATGTTTTTTTTTAATCTCCTTGCTCAAATTTTCTTTCTATTATTTTCTGTCCTACCTATCTTATTGACTTAGAATTCAAGGTAATTAAGTTTGAATTACTATATGTTTTTCTTGTTGAGATAACTGATAAGGTTTTTTAGTTTAAGGGCTTATAAAAGAAAGTTTAGTGGTAAAAGGAAATAGTAGAAAGTCCAACATCAAGAAAAGCCAAGATTGAGTGAAAAAATGAGCGAACAACAATTATAGTGTAAACACGTAAGGGAGCAAGCAAGGACAATCCGATTTGTATTATTACTAATTCTTTCTTTGTAAGTTTAATCATGAGCAGCAGTGGAGAAAATCTTCATATTGACCTCGAGATGTTCATGAAAGCCATCCAAGATCAATTCAAGACTCTTAATATGAATTTGGATAACTTGGAGACATCAAATAAATCAAACCATTATAGAGCTTGACCACTTAATATGGAGGAAAAGGAGAAGATGATTTTAAAAAAGTTAGTTTCATGAGGGGAAGAGAGGTTGTCCATGTTGGGGGAGACATGGATTCATGCATCATATGCATGATAAAGCAGTGGAAGTGTCGAAATCTAAATTTTGACCCCATGACATGACATCCCAAAAAGCCAGAATCTCAAATGCATGCATAAACAAATTATATGAACATGGTACAATAGTATATATACCTTTTGATTCTCCTCCTTTATTGATTCTTCTCCTTGTTTGGGTTGTTGCAAACACCAAACCCTTTTTTGATCACTCAAGAACATGCAAAGATGAAGAAGAAACAATGTATAAGGGTGGCTAGAGCACCAAACTAGATGAGTTCAAGTAGATGCTCTAATAGAAAGAAAGATCAAGTCTATGTTGCATGCACTTTGATTCATGCAATAATTGCATAAATTGCATGAACAAGACTCAAGACACTTCTCTCTAACTCTAGAACTTTTCGAGACACCTTATTCTTTCAGTTGAGTGTGTTTGTGACTGGTTAGCTTTTGTGTACATAAGTGAAAAACTCACTTATGTACATCTGTCTAGCCTTCAGTCACGATCGTGGCCTACTTAAAAACAACCATACACATTTTGTTTTTCGTTCGATCTTTTATACGTGTGACCCTTAGGTTCCCAGTTATTTTGGGCACTTGAATTAACTCTTAATTCGAGCAAATCATGGATGGTTTCATGTCACTTGAATTAACTCTTAATTTAATTAAAACATGAAGGGTTTCATGATGCCAATTTATTGGAATGTAAGTGGATTAACACACGAACTCTTCGATGGTTAATTATCTGACTTACGAATCTTTCTTTAGATAATTATCGTGCAATTCTTCCTTTTACCATACTATAACCCACTTGGTTCGGAGTATGGGCTATGTGTCAACTCCCACTAGATTGACTACATCATATCTAGTCCAAATGATGTTAGTTCTTGTTGGGTCCGCGACGTCTGCTCGGCCCCAGGCCACAGGATCGACGAACCCAGACACACACAGTGTCGAGTACCCGCACAGATCACCTGCTCTGGGTACTCCCATTAATTAGTATTGTCCTCTTTGGTGCTTGGGTGAGCCAC
>JAOQMR010000005.1:35168795-35183687 GCA_027563865.1 Erythroxylum pelleterianum | reverse complement strand
CTTAGAGACTGACTTACAATTCACTTTCTTCAGATAATTTGTAACTCTATGTCTCTAGTTTACCACAAGTCAAAAATTATCTCATTTGGAGCTCTACAGATCAAGATATCATCAAAATACTGAAGTATGTTCAGTAGAATAACACCAATCCGTAACATTTAAGAGCACACTCACTGTACCCGTCCTAAGTTTTTCGATCAATCTTTCTTACTTTTGTATCTTCTGACTTTTGTATATTCTCACTTTTGTATCTTCTCACTTTCGTATCTTCTTACTTTTGTTTCCTTCTTAGTTTTGCTTCGTTCTTAGCTTTGCTTCCTTCTTTGTTTTGATTCCTTTTTAGGTTTGCTTCCTTCTTTGTTTTGCTTCGTTCTTTGTCAAAACAGTTCATCTATTTCTAATATGATTATTATTGATTGTCATCAAAATTATCAGACGTAAAGTCATTTTGACTTAACATTCCTTCCATCCCCACAAGTTCTAAATCACTATCTACACTCTCCAAAGCATCTCCACTTATAAGGACCATAACTTTTGACTCAAATGTCAAAAAATTTCGTACTATATACCGTTGGAAAGATAAAAAGATAATCTACAACTTTCAAGAAGGCGACTTTGTCAAAGTATATCCACATCAAGCCCAAATTTGCCCCTAAGTTCTGAAGACGATTTTTACATTCATCCACCAATGTACTGCACCTAGTTCTCAAATTCATAACAAATTTTGAGATTCTTACAGACAGAATTTAAATTTTATATCTTCATAAGAAATGTAGCCATATGTTTCTAGTTTAATCCAAATTAAGAATCATCTCGTTTGGATAACTATAGAAAAAGTTGTCACTAAAAAACTGAAGCATACTCAGTAAACATTTTCCAGATCAACTACCAATTTGTTTCAAAATCTTTCCTTAACACGACTCATACCAAGATCACCTTTTTCTACGTCATTTACTCGTCATTCTCAACTTCATTTCAAATCATTGGCCTCCATAAAGAAATTATAATCCATGATTAATCATGAGCACTAATAACATAGCATACACATACATACATATTATTCATCAATTTACTATACAAATATTGCTTTCATTTTACTACTAACTTTCACCTTAATTCTTCCTATTTCAAAATCTCTTATCCACCAAAAACACCATAGCTAATCATGAATCTATAAACTTTTCTCATTCCCTACTTTACTCTTGTCTATCATTTCTTGGTTCAAAAACTTTCATTCATTTGTTCTTTACTCGTGACTAATCACCAAAATTTCTTATTCAAATAGTTCTAATCTTCTACGAAAAGTTCAGGGTCCAACAATTCTCCTCCTTAAAAAATTTTTCGTTCTCGAAATTCTTACCTGACTGATCTCCTCATATTAAAAATAATATTACCTCAACTTCAAGAATCCAATCACATAGTTAGATACTTTACATCAAACATAATGCATACACTCTCCGTAGCATATTCTACATTTCATGCTTGAGTTTCCTTTAGGAATAAGACTCCAATACTCACTTTTGAATCATTTCATAATCATTTTTGATTTGTTTCTTCCTTGATCATTCTTAATATAACACTATTTGATTTGTTTAACTTAATTCAGTGAAATCCTTCTCCGAAAAAGTATTCTTGCTACAATCATCTATATTGTTCATACAATCTTTATCAATCAACAGTTATCATCTTCGCATTATAGGTGTGTATCATCAAATTCCTCCCATTCTATCTAGAGATTTATTTCCTACAATCACCAATTTATATCTTACACAAATGATGCTTTGATCTTGACAATATTTGCATTAACTCTTCTCATTTAATTCTTCATCCTTTCCTTAATCTCATTCATACGTAAAAATTCTATCTTATATGCCTTTCTAACTTTCTCCATACTACATATCATTTCATTCATCTCATCATAAGTCATTTATGTCTATTTCATTTCCCCTCTACTATTTCCTCATTTCTGTCTCATTTTCCTATTGTCATCTCTTTGATCTTCCATATGCATATCCTCAACCAATTCCAAATCATTGATCCCTAATCATCATGACATTCTGCTTTAGTATCACAGACATATTCTTATGCTAAATCATAATTGTTATCACCTCAATTAAACATTCATGTTCAATTCTTAGTTCAACCTTTCAATTCCTCTTTACTTGTACTCCTTAAATCTTGTCATTTTCACCTATGTCTTTATTTCTTTCTCAGTCAATTCATGAAAACCTTTTCACATCCACATCAATTAAAAGACATATCCACAACGGGATCCCGTCACCTTAGTCGCTAACATAACCATAAATTCTGAATCTATGTCTAACATATCGGACTACGCCATATTTCTTATTGCTAAATATCCACAAACTTTCCTTACCATACACTCTATTAAGACAACATTTTTCTTACTAATTCCACTGGCCCGAGCTCTTAACAATCGCTCTTGCGATTGACACATATCTCGAAAGTTGCCTATGTAAGATCCTAATACTGGGCTCTGATACCACAAATGTTGGTCACAGCTTGTTCCGAAACCCAACTCTTTCTCTTATACCACAACTGTTAGACACTGCTTGCCTCCGGAATCCAACTCTTGCTCTAATACCACAAATGTTAGATCCCGTTTTCAGAACCCAACTCTTGCAAATATCATCATACTTAACTTGAGCGTGCATATAACCTTGTAGGGTTATTTCCATGAACTCTTATTAGGCATCATCCCATAAGGATGGCATCCCAAACATCAAAACAAACTTATTCCTCCAATTTAACCCTTTTAACAAAGAAGTCAAAAAGAACATACACCATCGCATTACTTCAATCTATCGATTCATTACTCAAGCAACAGAGTTTGAAAAACTTTATTTACATATCAAAAGCCACAACATTGGCTTATTACAATAATATAAAAAAAAGCAAATGTAGCAATTCCCTTATGCTCTTGATCATTTGATCTCTTAGTTATCACCTGAGGATGGGATAGAAAGGGGGTAAGCTTGAAAGCTCGTGAGTAACAGTTTATAACAGAAAAATAAGCAAAAACCATTGAAAACATTCATTTGTTATAGCAAACTCTTGTTGAAAATCCATAAGGCACTTGTTTTTTAAATTCTCATCATGTAGTCAAATTCACAATTTTCAAAACATGAATGCATCAAACTTTTTCATATAACATGAAAACATATGCACATTAGAATGGTTCGGGTGGATCCAAAAACAGAACATACTACACATTTCTACTTAATAGTCCTGTGTAGCCGTGAACAGAACGTACTAACGCAATCCTACATAATGGTTTTGCGTAGCCGTGAACTTATAGGAGTCCTTGAAGGAGCTCCATGCCACCAGAGGGCAGGTCAACGAGCATGTGACTTAACTTAGGGGACCACGACAAACCCATATAACACATATTTCTTAACTTGTAAACTTGTTGCCAAAAAAGGCACTTTTTCGAAACTTGATTTTTCATAAACATGAGATATTTCAAAAATTATTTCTAAAAACATGATTTCATAAACATGTATCTTTTTCAAAAAGAATCACTTTCAAAGTCTTTTCCTAAATCATCAACACAGTTCATGTAGCAAACATATAACAATTTCACATTTCATTTAAGAAGCAATAAATGCAACACTTATGATGCAATTTAAAATCATTAGACTTTCTTGATTCAAAGAAAATAGTAGTGGCTTACTGATTCTATCATAAACATGTACCCACCTTGATTTCCTTGCTTAAAGACTTGATTTGCTCAAAATGCTTCTTCTCTTGTTCCTCTTGTCTCTCTTGATCCCTTTATACAATAACAGAATCCTACTCAATATGGTTTTCAATTGAAAGTCCCTCAAAACACAATCACTAAAATTGGCTCTAAAATACTTAAACCCAAACATTTTCTAAACTCCATGAACTAAAATCCTTCCAATAATTCAAGAGATTTAAAATGATATTACCGTCATTCTTCACCAAATGAAGGGAACTTTAGCTTAAAAGAAAGCTCTTCTCTTTCTCTACCTTTTTCTCTTCTTGAACAACCTCAAAATCTCTCTTGAAAGCTAAAGAAATTAAAACCCTAGCTTGTTTTATCTTCTTTCTCTCTTTCATTCTTTTTCATGTTTCTCTCTCTTATCTCTTTTCTCATCCACACATTTTGTTTCTCTAGAATCTTCTCACTCATGTTTTCTCCTTTATTTATAATCAAGACAACACTTTTTCTTCCAATTATGTCCTTCCATTTATGCCTTATGTTTTTTGTGCTTAAGTGTCTTGCCAAAAATATCCTTAAACATTCTTACATAAAACTTTTTTCTAGAAAAATGTTCTTCGTTGTCTTAAGCTTCAAATGACACCAAAATCATTCAATTTGGTTCAGTGATTCAAAAGATATACTTCAAACATTTTTGAACTGCTCTTGTCCATAACAGTATACTATTCCCAACTTTTATCCAGAATTTGAAAATCTTAGAGACTGACTTACAATTCACTTTCTTCAGATAATTTGTAACTCTATGTCTCTAGTTTACCACAAGTCAAAAGTCATCTCATTTGGAGCTCTACAGATCAAGATATCATCAAAGTACTAAAGTATGTTTAGTAAAATAACACCAATCCATAACATTTAAGAGCACACTCACTGTACCCGTCCCAAGTTTTTCGCTTAATCTTTCTTACTTTCGTATCTTCTAACTTTCTTATCTTTTCACTTTTGTATCTTCTCACTTTTGCTTCTTTCTTAGCTTTGCTTCCTTCTTAGCTTTGGTTCCTTCTTAGTTTTGCTTCCTTCTTAGTTTTGCTTCCTTCTTTGTCAAAACGGTTCATCTATTTCTAATATGATTATTATTGATTGTCATCAAAATTATCAGACGTGAAGTCATTTTGACTTAACATTACTCCCATCCCCATAAGTTCTAAATCACTATTTACACTCTCCAGAGCATCTCCACTTATAAGGACCATAACTTTATCAAATATCTAAAAATTTCATGCTATATACCGTTGGAAAGCTAGAAAGATAATCTACAACTTTAAAGGAGGCAACTTTGCCAAAATCTATCTAGATCAAACCCAAATTTGTCCCTAAGGTCCGAAGACGAATTTTACATTCATCCACCAATGTACTGCACCCAGTTCTCAACTTCATGACAAATTTTGAGATTCTTAAAGACAAAATTTAAATTCGATGTCTTCATAAGAAATGTAGCCATATATTTCTAGTTTAATCCAAATTAAGAATCATCTTGTTTGGATAACTAGAGAAAAAGTTGTGGCTAATAGACTGAAGCATACTTAGTGAACATTTTCCAGATCAACTACCAATTTTTGAACAAAATCTTTCCTTAACATAACTCATACCAAGATCACCTTTTTCTACGCCATTTACTCTTCATTCTCAACTTCATTTCAAATCAATGGCCTCCATAAAGAAATTATAATCCATGATTAATCATGAGCACTAATAACAGAACATACATATACATGCATATTATTCATCAATTTACTACACAAATATTGCTTTCATTTTACTACTAACTTTCACCTTAATTCTTCCTAGTTCAAAATCTCTTATCCACCAAAAACACCATAGCTAATCATGAATCTATCCACTTTTCTCATTCCCTACTTTACTCTTGTCTATCATTTTTTGGTTCAAAAATTTTCATTCATTTGTTCTTTACTCGTGACTAATCACCAAAATTTCTTATTAAAATAGTTCTAATCTTCTACGACAAGTTCGGGGTCCAACATCGGGTATTTTGAAATTTTTAGTGAATTTTAGAAAAAATAATATTGATTTATGGGCCAATTATTGTGTGACATGTGGCAACATATGTGTATGACAAATGGCTTGTATGTATGGTGACACGTGGACTGCTAATGGGTGATAAATGTATTACATGCAAAGAGTATACGTAGCAAGTGTTTCGAATGGAGAATTCTTCAACTTTCACTTGCTTGTTTGGTGTAACTTTCTTTCCCTTCTTTTGTTGTTTCCTTCACCGAAAAACACTGTGGTTCAAAACTGTTTTCCTTGCTCATCCACTGAAATTTAAACTGAACCAAGTAAGTGATTTTGATGATGTTTCAATGGTATTTTGATACTGTATACATTGGATTGAGATACTCTATTTTATTTTGGAGAAAACGTGAATGTTGGATTCACTGTTGACATTCGTGAATTTGAAGAGTTGTTTAAATGTGCTGGAAATTTTGTTGAACCATGATTTTGATGATGGCTAGAGTTAGAGATGAATATATGCATGAGAAGGTAAAGCAGTAGAGTTCCAGTGAATGCATGTGCTAAATGGCTTAGATGAGGAGTTGAATTTACGAATGTGGGAAAAACGTTTCAGTAGAGAGAGGAAGAACATATGGAGTTTCAAATTTTTGGTGTTTGAATGGTAAACTTAAATATGATTTGTTTAGAGATTGTTTTGGGTATTGAAATGCATAATAGATGTGGTAGGAATGTGAAATCTGGAAAAATATGGAAGAAAGTCAAGTTTCTACGAAAGTTCATCGCGGCCAACTCTTTGGTTCACCGCGGCGAACTCCCCATGGTTCGTCATGGCCAACTCTGTGGTTCGCGACGGCCAACATTGAAAAAAAATCAAAGTTCGCTGCAACGAAGTCTTGCCCTGACAGCTTGAACATACTTAGGTATTTTGACCATAACTTGCTCTATAGTTATCCAAATGAGATTCTTTTTTGATTTGAGTAAACTAAAGACATAGGACTACAAATTGTCTGAAGAAATTGAGTTTTAATTTTATCTATAAATATTTCAAAATCTGGCTTGAAATTGAGTCTTGAGTGAGGTTGTAGTTCTACCCGAGATAGAAATCATGTCCTCTTGTTGTTAAATAAGTTGTATTGATAGAGGCCGAATTAGACAAAGGTTTCTTCATAAGGGTTGTAGTTAATTCTCTTAGCTTTTAATAGGTACTAAGTTTGTAATTTTTGGATATCTAGGCTGAAAGATATAAGTTGTACAATTAGAGGGTATGATCACGTACTAGCCAAAAGTTCAAATATACATAGTCTGTGGTATTGTGAGCATAACTCATAAAATACTAAATCAAATTGGATTATCTTAGAATCATTAGAAACTTAAGACTTTGGAGAACAACTTTCCAGAAGGAAGTGTTGCCTAATTTTGTCATTTACTCTATCAGATTAATTATGCAAAGTTGAACCGAAATCATGTGGGTAGAAAATTTGAAGTGGTCAATTAGGTTATGAAATTGATTTCACCTTATTATATTTTGGTCCAAATTATAAGTACAAATGATATTAATGAGGGCTTTGATATATGATCGATTTGATGATGAGAATTACAATAAGATACCCAGAATTGTCATTAAATATGCATTGTGCATATTTTATATAAGTACCTGTGCATAAGGAATATTGATACAATTGTGTAAAAATGTGATATTTGTAAATGTGTTGTGTATGTTATAGAGGAGCACATTGGACGCCAGTTGGATATTGCCGGACCATCTAGGCAATAGCTTCTTGGAGCATACTGTGAGTCAACCTAGATGAATTTCCTAGGATTGATTTGATTTGAATTGATTTGATTTGTTAAACTTCCAATATTACTGAAATGTTTGTGAATTGTTTATGAATTCCGGACTTGAAGTCTGAGGAGTTTAATAGTTGGGCATGTATTGGAAGTGTTTTGATTTGATATGAACTTCTGAATGACATTTGATTCTCAACAAAAGTTGAATGTTAGACTTAGGTCCGATGACTATGAAAAACTTTGTCTGAGCATTTATATAAGATTGTGATATATGACATATTCAGTATTTGATACATTTCATAAAATGCATGCTCAGATGAAGGCGTTGTGACTTGAGTAGCCAGTTTGAAGCGCTTCCACGTAAAGCTTTGGTCCGTGATATATGTTCTGTACGTAGAGCTATGTTCCCTAATTCTGTTCTGACTGAGCCCTATGGGCTAGTATTTTTATAAGTATGTGATAGACACTCAGTCACAACAATAAGAACGAATGTGAGTCTCATGCATATAGCATTCATGTAAGAATAAAATTCGTTGAATGATTTGCAAAGCTGTAATAAGTGACCATATGATATGTCATGTTGTGTGAGTATCTCAAAAATAATTATTTGTCTGATTGAATATCTATGATATATGTGATCTGTGTATATGATCCGGTGAAATCATCAATGATGGTTCACTCATTGAGTTCACAAAACTCATCAAAAATTGCAATGTGATTTTTCAGGTACGAGACAGGAGACCTAGTTCTTTAGTAAGGACTTAAGGAATCGTTTGGATAGAGAAATGGCTTAGAGGTTTGTCAGCTGACACTAGAAGTGTTGTAGCATTTATTTTTGTAGTTTTGTTAGAACATATAAGAGGTTTTGTAAATATCTATATGATGGAAACTGTGTAAGAATTGTGAATGAATGCAATCAATGGTTTTTACTTGAAATTCATTGTTTATCGAAATTTCTACTTGTATAAGAATTTGAATTCAATAATTTACATAATATATGGAAAAGGAAATAAAGTGATTTGTTGAATATCATATTGAAGTTCAAACGATGAAAATGACAGTTAACAATTGTTAAAGTTATAGAAGAAGAACAATAACAACCCTCATTCAATAGGACGCAGATTAACCTCTAACTAGTAGGGAGGTTGTTTGACAAATTCTTACAGATACAACAATAAATCAACTTTAAAACTGAGTCTAGTATATTGCATCTATAAATCACAATGATATAATTATTTTGTTTGATTCCATGTGACACGGGAGTTGGTAAAGGTAAATGAGACCCCGATGTCTAGATTCTAGAGAAGTATCCTGGCATGTTCAAATGCTCTAATTGAAAGAGTGATACTTCTTCCCTCAAGTGTAGGCTTTTGAACACCTTCTTGCAACATCGTTTCCACTATAGTTAAACTTGTAGAGGATACAGTGAATGACTCGTTGGTCTTAGTATGGAAAACTAACTCTCTAGATGAAATACTAGCAGGAACAGATTTACCTAAAACACAATCAGTATAGAACTTTCGTAATATCATATTAGAAAACTATTAACCGAACCAAAAATGGATATTAATGCATACGTGAATCTCCAGACGAGGTTTGTGAAATTGATGAATTTTCCAAAAGAACCGATCTCCCTAATCCTTTATATACTATTGTGACATCGCTCTCATCTCTATCGGCATACATATCATTTTCGAGATTCAAGGAAGCTTAAAACAACATGTAGTATAGACCATCAAATGTGAATATATATAAGAACTTCATCAAAGGAAATGAGATGTACATAATAAGGAAAGAGACGTTGTCCAGATCATACTAAACACCTTAAAGTAGAAGATCGGCCACAGAAGGCAAACGATCCTTAGTGTATGAAGTGACAATTTTTCCTGCATTGTTTATTCTTTAGGTTGGGACAATTTTGCCACATTCCTCCCAACGGAAGGAACTACTACCATCCGGAACCAGTCGCCATGTCGACATTCCTTGACTAATATTTTCAATGAAATGTTGTACATAATATACTGAAAAGGAAATAATTTATGACGTTGATTAAAATATTCAATTATAAACACAATTTAATCACTAACATAACTTAATCGTAAATTACAATCATCTTTTTCTTCAGAAGAATAAAAATCAAACCCGGGATCCTCTTCAGATCTTTGACCCTCATCATCCTCTCCAGATGAAATTTCAACATATTTGTTAGATGGATTGTTCAAAGGTTCATTATCGTCATATGTGACAAATGCATTTATAAAAGTCACATCTTCTTGAAACACTTCACTTTTAATTATCTACTCTCTTTTTCTATGTGATTGAAAAACACCTCTAGGTTTAACTTTGCAAACCGCCAACTAATCTTTCTTATCTCATCGTAAGCTTGGAAAGGGACATAACACACCTGTTTCGCTTGCATTGACAACACAAAAGGTTCAAATTGTCTCAATCTTCTCCTTATGTTGATTTCAACTAGATTGTATCAACTATACACTTTTGTTCTAACATTTGGAGTCGGGTCATACCAGTCACATTTAAATATCACACATTGCTTAATTGGCAAAGTAGGGTACTCAACTTCAGTATTTTAATAATTTTACCATAGTAATCCATCAATTCTCCCTGTATGGCAACTCCACTGTTTATTGTTGTCTATGCCTATGATATTATGTATGGTATTTGTATCCATTTACGAAATATACCGGATACGATTTAACAGTTCACAGAGGTCTTTTATAATATACATCACATCTAGATTATGACGTATCAAATTTGTTTTCCAATATGACAAATCCCAAAATATGCTTAATTTTCTCCAACCAAAGTTTTGACTAATGCTTGAATTTACTTCATTAACTTCAAATTCTGTTACTTTCAACAAGCCTAATTTCAATCTCTTGCAAAATCTCTTCACTAGCTTTTAGAGGAAGAGGGGTTTGTTTTCCATCCTATTCCTATTCTTAATGAACTTATGTTAATTACGTTTAAATGGATGATTTGGAGGAAGAAATTTCATGTGATTGTCAAACCAACATATTTTGCCTCCGTTTGGAAAATAAAACGCATCAGAATCATGGTCACAATAAGGACAACCCAATTTTCCAGTTGTGCTCCATCCAGATAACATAGCAAATGTCAAAAAATCACTAATGGTCCACATCAAAGCCGCCCTCAACACAAAATTCTGTTTCAGAGAGACATCATATATTTGAACACCATATTCCCAATGATGCTGCAATTCAGATATTAATGGTTGTAAGAAAACATCAATTTTATGCTACGGATTTGTAAGTGGCCCTGACACAATCACTGTCAAGAACATATATGCCTCTTTCATACACATCCAATAAGGCAAATTATTAAGAGTAACTATGATTAGCCATGATAAATATTGTTGTCCGGATTGACCAAGAGGTTGGAATCCATTAATCGACAATCCCAACCTAACATTTTGACATTCAACTACAAAATCAAGATGGGTGTCATTGAAATATTTCCATGCTAGTGCATCGGATGGATGACTCATTACTCCATCTTCCTATTCGTTTTCAGCATGCCATCTCATGTGAGATACAGTAACATCAAAAGCATAAAGTCTTTGAAGTCTCGGAGTTAGCGGGAAATAATACATCCGCTTCCATAGTACTAATTTTTGTTTAATTGAACATTTTCTAAGCTTAAACCTAGATTGACCACAAAATTTGCACTCTTCTAAGTCCACATCATCTCCCCAATACAACATACATACCAATTTGCAACAATCAATCTTTTCAACAGGCAAACGAAGACCCCTAATAAGTTTCTTCATATCGTAAAAACTATAACCATTATATGATCAACAGGTAATGATTTATTATACCATTTAAGAATTTTATCAAAACTACGGTCCGAAATATGCCCTTCAGACTTTATGTTTAATATTCGAGTAATTGAAGACAATTGGGTCATTGTCTCACAATTTGTCCATAATTCTCGGTCAACTGACTATTGTAAGTCAAAAAACTGTTTTGATTATGGGTTAGGTTCTTCTTCAAGATTTTCCCTATTTTCCTAAAAGGTATAATCGGCCTCATCATAAACCATTTGCATGTATGAATTTTCAGTACCATCCATATAATTTGTTCTAAATCCAATCCCCCTTCATACTCATTTAAGTTGACAGACGATCCCCTTGAGGTGCTAGAAATCAACAGTTTCCTATGTCGTGTCCACTCAAAATAATTGGGGACAAACCATTTTCTCAACAAATGCCCATTAACTTCATCAATAGGAAGGAAACATTTGTGTTTGCACTTTTTACATGGACATCTGATCTTTGGCCCATCCATATATGCAGGTTAAGAATATGAATAATGAATAAAAGCTTCAACTCCCTCAACAAATTCAGGATTAATGAAACCATCAGGTGTTATCATCTATACATCCAAGATCTATCCCGGAAACTCATTTGTGGAAAACTGTTGATTCAAAACAGTGAATCCATAGTTAGTATCATTAATGTTAGCCAAAGATTGCAAAACATCTAATATAAGACTTATGAATCAACAAAACAAGTTCTCGTTCTAACTCCTAGGCTCCAGGTATTTTTTTACCGACAAGCCTCACGGGAGCTCCATCGCGGATTATATGTTAAGGTTTATGGGTTGAGATGTAAAATATTTGTATACTGAAGATCGAACATATATGTTTGTAATCATATATGTTAGAAGAGAATTAATGCTAAAAGATTGATATTTAACCTATATTAAATATGTACTAGTGTCAAATATAATAAGTATTCATAAAAATATTAATACTTAAATTAATAAATTAGTTTAACATATACAATTAAAAAAACAACCATGTAAAAATTCGCATATGAAAAGTAAACAGAACATAATCATATCAAAGAGCGTCAATGAAGTAACAGATTGACATAATTAAGGTAATTGGAACTATAATATAAGCCAAACTCATCCTATATTAACACATTGATAAACCGAAGTTCATACTACAAATAAGTTTCAATTCGTGCAAGCCAAATTGAATCAATCATGTAAAGTATAAACCGCAAACAAATACCCAAATTAAACCAAGTTCACAAAAACGTAGTCGAAAACAAATTCACTTACCTCAACCGACACTCAGAAGGATCTTCCTGAAGTACATGAAAGAAGATGATGACAGAGCTACAATGAATAAAATAGAAACTGATACAAATTAAGACAATGAATAAACATATTTCATTTCAACATATTTATTTTCTACATTTTTTAAAATCCAAAGTTTAAGGATAAATGTTCTTTAAAATTTTCTAAAATATTAAACAAAATTAATTAGTGAGGTTCAAAATAAAAAATAGCTTTTTTTAAATTTCTCCCATTATTCTTTCTATTATAAATAATATGAGGGCAAACCTTAAAACAATCTCTTTGTAAAATACAAAGAAAAGACTGTGTATAATTAATGACCTTCTCCCAATTCTCACAAAACGGGGAAACCTTGTATAGTAGGGAAAGTTGTGTATAATTGATGACCTTCTTCCAACCCTCACAAAGCGAAGATCCTTTTGCGTGGGCAGTAGGTATTATATACTCAATTATCCTTTATATTATAAAAATAATTCCAAACTTTTATTAAGCCATTAATTTAATAGTTTTTATAATCATCACTATATAGACTCAGTTATCCTTTATATTATAAAAATAATCTTTATAATATATAGGGACATTTTAGTCTATATAGTGATTACAAAAAGTATTAAATTAATGGTTTAATACAAGTTTTGAGTAAAATACATGAAGTTTACCTATAATGTCAGAAATTTTAATAAAACTACTAATTTTTAAAATTTTCAATTTAATAAACATACTTGATAGTTCAAATTATTTTTTAAAATCTAATTGAACTAATTAAATTCAACTTAGACGGATAATTTATTATAATTATCTTAAATTATTAATTTAAGTTGAGTTTAATTAGTTTAAGTTGAGTTTAAGAAATAAGTTGAGTTGCTAAATTATTGATATTTGATTAATTCAAGTATAATTCTCATATCACTTATGTTTCATGTTACTTTTTAATCGAATTTAAAAAATGTTTTTTAAGAAATTAAAATTTTTCAAAAATTTTAAAACATTAGATAATTTTTCAAAAAAATTAAACTGTATAAGAAGATTATGTCTTTTATTTTAAAATTTTAAAATCATGTCACTAGAATTTTTTAAAAGCTTATTCATTCTTTTAGAAACTGAAAATTGTGTCAAATTAAGCAGTGACGAAGGGAATTTAGTACAAAAGGCCGGTGGTCTACCGTGTACATCAATCTGACATTGTAACAAAGACGGACCACCATTAACAATGACGACCCGATTATCCGTATTCCGTAGTCGTCCCTTCTGCAACTTGGAGTTTCGGCTTTGGAATGGTCAAAACTCAAAGCCATACTGCTCTTTTTTCTTTGTTTGATTTGATTTGGTGACTTCGTGAAATCAATGCTCTCTCTTATCAAACTAATTTAAGTTTGTTGCTGCATGTGTTCGAAAATGATCAAACATCAAGCTTGCATGAAATTGATTAGATGATAAGATTTTCGGGTAGAAAAATGATGCCCTTTTCGACTTGTCACTGTTTTAGCCAATCGAAATCAATTCAGAGCTTTTCGAAGGAATCTCCAACAGAAATGATTTAATCCTTGGGGTGGGAAGACCCACTTGCCAGGCGTTGAAATGTCAACGCCGGTTCAGTGACAACGCTAATAACAGCATCCCACTAGGGTTGACACATCTCAATCTCATATTTATTATAAGCCTGCCTTTTCTCTACCTGTTCTTTCAATTTCTGTGCTTCTTCCTTCCTGCACTAAATCAATAAAAGCAAACGACATAAAGTGCAAAGATGGGGGGTACTCTACATGGTCCATTATATCCCTGAATAATCACTACTATCAACCTACTCATAGGCAACTTTCATGGTGATAAATATATGCAAGCATCAAGCTTTTGTAGTCGTAAGAAAGTCAAGAGAAAGATGACAACAAGCTTTTGATGGGTCGTGGAGCATATGACAACATGTCCTAGAGATGACAAATATTGTAGCAAAATTAAAGACTCTAGGTATAACAATTGATGACTCTTAGTGCAATTCATTATGAACTCGCTAGCTTCTAAGAATAGACCTTTTTCAAATTAACTATAACACTATAAAGGATAGGTGAAATGTTAATGAATTGTCTAGTATGCTCAGGAGAAAAGGCTAAAGAATAAAGGATTTCATTTAACTAACCTTGTGAGTCAAGGAGCTAGCAAGATTAATAAACTAAAGGCTAAGAAATTTAAGAAGAAAGCACCTACTAAACCGACACAGGTTACTGCTAATGTTGATAAGAA
>JAOQMR010000005.1:35153546-35168695 GCA_027563865.1 Erythroxylum pelleterianum | reverse complement strand
CTCTGTTGTTGTAGCTAATAAATTGGAAGTTCCAAATTAGCCAATTCCACTTTAAATTGCGTCACTTTATATTTCGTTACCTAGAACATGCAAAGACATAAATTACCGTGAAAACATAAGCAAAATATCACAAAATTCTACCAAAAGAACATAAAACATAAAGAATTAACAAGACAAAATGCACGTTATCACTCACACACTATAACATCATCAGCAATGGGATCAGGAGGTTTGGGTTCATTTGGAACAAATGTGGCCGCCATCCGACCACCAACGATATCAATCACCGGCAACACAGATACTCCTGCTGACGAAAAGCTAGGAACATGAGGCGCCCCAAACAAGATCTGGTTTGATGCATCAGACACCATACCTTCGACGTTCGGCCCAGAACTTCCTCCAGATTCCAACACTGCCTTCCTCCTATTGACAACCATTGGGCCCTCGGGAACAGACTTACTTACAACAGACTCATTCTGAAACTGACCCTTAACATTACCAGACCTCCCAACCCCCTTAACCACCACAGGTTTCTTACCTTTATCTCTTGGACCCAGAGTCCCACTAACACTGAGCCCTTATCCACCTTGGCTACCGGTTTATCCTCCACCTGTAAAGAGTCAAAACGAGAACCAGTAATAATAGTAAATACGGGCTTCTCCTGAGAAATGGGAGAAGACTTAGGTCTAGCAGAACGCCTTTGTGGACGCTGTGCAACCAACCATGGCCCAAAGATATCTTCTTTAGAATTGGAACGATCATCCACCATGGGTATATCCGTAGCTACACCCGCAGTCTCAGCCCCAGTCGACACCGGAACCACCACCTCCGTACAATTTTCAATATGATGATTGACACGGCCACAACCTGAACAGACCCCCACTATTCCTTCATACTCTACACGGCGCCATGCACCACCAATAAAAACCTTAGGAACAAGAGGTTGGTCAAGATTCAATTCCACACAAACTCTAGCAAAACGTCCTCGAGTAGCCATGGACGTTTGTCTATCCACCTTAATGGGCGTTTCAATAGCACTAGCCGCTGCAAAAAGGAATTCATCACGATAAAATTTCATTGGAAATTCAATAAAACGCACCCAAGTAACCATTGAGGAAATTCTAGCCGTCGAAGGCTGAAAACCAGGCTTCCACTTTTGAATATACAACGGCTGATCGCCCACAATATAGGGACCATCAGACACAATTCGCAACATGTCCTCCTTCTCTTCAAATTTAGCAAGGAAAAAACCAAACCCCAAATCAATAATATCTAGTTCCGCAGAAAGCTTCCAAAGTAAAGTCAACCGATTAAAATTAACAGACTTCCCGTAAACTTTAACAATGAGAGCATCTTGCCACTTACCACTAACCTCCTGGACAATATCACCATCAACCAGAACCTTGGGGCGCAAGTAATCATTCCCTTCATACTCCAATCGAATTTTGCCCGTCCACTGACTACAAAGATCAAAAGCCGAATTCTTACCCACGGAAGAAGTGGACTTTGCCCGAGATGATTGCCCGACCAAACAATCACGGAAAGAAAGGAGTGGCCTGGCATGCAACTCAGCAGTAGCCGACAGAACGAAACCAACAAACGGAGAACCCGCTAAGGCAGAGTCTGGTGGTTGTCCCACTTCGGAAGAGCGGCATTCTTCGATACCATGACAATTGGCCATCAGAGTTCCCCTGCGCTGTGTTTATGTTTGTGAAGGTGGGGTCATTAAAACGTGAGACTGGAGTGAGCAAAAGAAAGCAATACAGAGAAGCTCGTCCTCGTGCACCGGCAATATGAAGCTACTGATCTGCTGAGCACGTCGGAGGTCCCCACAAAGCAAGATCCTACCTGATCTACTCCCTCCGGTATCACAGCATTCGTCCCTTGACAAGAGCTGAAGAAGAGCACTACCAAATAAAGTAAAGACCGAAATGCAGGATTGTGGCTTCTGATCGTGGACGAGAGAAAAGGTAGAGAGGGGAAGGCTCAACTACTTGAAGATCTAGGAAAGGAAGGAACAAAAAATCAGAGAAGCCACGGCAACCGAAGCAAACAACAACGACGATCTCACTGTAGCACTCTAATGGCACTGTAGCACGCGTAAGTCACTGTGGCATTTTACTCTTGTCTCTCTTTTTTATTTTAACTTTGATAGTTATCTCAAAAGTTTAAGTACTATTTTACCTTTCATGTGTGTAATAATGACCTGGCTATTTTGCGATTTTTGGAAGACATGGGAAAAGATACTGGCGTAATCAACTGCAATGGAATATTTTTGAAGCAGTTTAACCTTTCTTTAACATCATATTAATAGATTTTTAATTTAATATTATACAAAAGGAAGTGTTTAATCACTAAATTCTAAAGTTTCAGCACTGGCTATTTAAAAATCCAAATTAAGACAATGAATAAACATATTTCATTTCAACATATTTATTTTCTACATTTATTAAAAATCAAAGTTTAAGGATAAATGTTCTTTAAAATTTTCTAAAATATTAAACAAAATTAATAAGTGAGGTTCAAAATAAAAAAATGTTTTTTTTTCAATTTCTCCCATTATTCTTTCTATTATAAATAATATGAAGGCAAACCTTAAAACAATCTATTTGTAAAATACAAAGGAAAGATTACGTATAATTAATGACCTTCTTTCAACCCTCACAAAATGGAAAAGCCTTGTATACTAACGAAAGTTACGTATAATTTATAACCTTCACAAAGCGAAGATCCTTGTGCACTGGGAAGTAGGTATTATATACTCAATTATCCTTTATATTTTAAAAAGTAATCTTTATAATATATAGGGACATTTTAGTCTATATAGTGATTATAAAAACTATTAAATTAATGATCTAATAAAGTTTGGAGGAAACGACATGGAGTTTACCTATAATGTTAGAAATTTTAATAAAACTATTAATTCTTTAAATTTTCAATCTAAAAAACATACTTGACTATTTAAATTAGCTTTTAAATTTTAATTGAACTAATTAAATTCAACTTAAATGGATAATTTATTATAATTATCTTAAATTATTAATTTAAGTTGAGTTTAATTAGTTTGAGTTGAGTTTAAGAAATAAGTTGAGTTGCTATATCATTAATATTTGATTAATCCAAGTATCATGCTCATATCACTTATTACGTTCATTGTTACTTTTTAATCGAATTTTATAAATATTTTGTAAGAAATTAAAAATTATATATTTTTTTAAAAAATTTAAACATTAGATAAATTTTATATTTAAACTGTATAAAAAGATTGTCTTTTATTTTAAAAATTTAAAATCACGTCACTATAATTTTTTAAAAGCTTATTAATTCTTTTATAAAGTGAAAATTGTGTCAAATTAGGCCGAAAGGAATTTAGTAAAAAAGGAGCAAAGATTTTCTATCCAATATTACTCTATTTTTTCTGTTCATTGAATCTCAGTCATCTATTTATATGAGCCTCATCTCTATTTATGTGGGTCCCATATAAATGGATGATTAAGATTCAAATGAATATAATAAGATAAGGTAACACTAGACAGAGGATCCATACTCGTACAAAAAGCCGGTGGTCTACCGTGTATATCAATCTGACCGACAATGGAGTTACAAACACGGACCACCATTAACAATGACGACCCGATTATCCATATCCGTTCCTTCTGCAATCCAAATCAATTCAGAGTTTTTCGAAGGAATCTCCAAAAGAAATGATTTAATCCGTTGGAACGGAAGATCCAGTTGCCAGGAGTTGAAACGCCATTGCCGGGTCGGTGAGGAGGGGGGGTGGGGTGGGTGTGGTGTGGGCACTCTACATGGTCCATCCTTGAATAGTCACTACTATCATAGAGAACTTTTGTGGCTCCCTTTTCTTGCTGAAGAGGAGAGTCGGTCAATCCTGGAATACATCAACCAGAGCAAGTTCTAATTATTACGTACCGCTTTCAGAGTAGTTGCAGAATCGGTGAAGAGAAGACTCCAGACTCCAGAGTTATTACATATATCCATTCTTAGATTTGGAGAATCCATTTTGACTTGAGGTCTTCGTTACAGGCCTAACGAGTGAACACATTTATAGGTTTTTAAACATTTCAACCTAAAATTTTAAGTATTAAGTTTACGAGTCATTTTTGCTTATATGCGTCTTACTAATTTTATTTTTTTCCAATGTAAAATTCCTACTCATACTTTATATCTCAATAATCTTTCCCTCGAGTCATTTTCACACTTGAACTCTTATAACTTTTATAACTTTTATGTTATAAAGATCATATTTTTATATGTGGTATTCGAGGTTGTGCTTTGAATAAACAATTTATTCCTCTATTTTGCTAAAATAGTTTGATGATGATTGCCGAATATTTTGACGTTTAAAAAGTTTTGTGATTATTTACTATTAATAATTTCTATTAAAAATATATAAATAAAGAAAAACATCTTTTATTATTAGAAATTATCCTCGGAGATTTGAACTCTGGTTATTGGGCGAAAGTAAAAAAACCGTAGCCAATAGACAACAAGGAAGAATATTTATTAGTGTTTTCTTTAACATTCTAATTCAAGTAGAATTCTTAAAGAAGAAAAAGAAGCATATCGCCTATGCTGATAATCGAACATGGTCTCCTTGTGAAAGCCAAGCATCCTAATCACCGAATGACAACAAATTACTGATGTAAATTTACGGTCAATGTCATTCAATCATGTCAACATACTTATTTAAGTTATTTTTTTTGAATTCATTGATATTTTTATTTTATTTCTCTATATTCTATTAATTTTATTAACAATTTTATGTTAGATTTAAACATATTATTATTGAATTTTAAAATTTCATGTTATATGTTCAATTTATACAAGACATTATAAAAGGAAAATTTGTTAATCATCAAAATGACCAAATTAATTAAATGAACTTTTTCATGTAAAAATAGTCATTTATTTATAAAAACATTAATGTCTATTATTGAATTAATTATATGGATAAATGATGTTTATTAGTTGATAGAATTTAAAATGTACCTAAAGGTAAATTAATACTCTATGACTAATAAGTATAATAGAGGAAAATCATTATTGACTTGACAAATATTGATTATTTGAATTTGATAATTTATTGAGTATTTATGTATTTGCAACTATTTCTCTTCATTTGCATACTTCTTATATTTAGATATTTTGGATCTTGATCTAGAATTATTGGAAGAAAAATATATTCTTATTACAGATATCAATAGTGAGATTGAAAAGACAAACTATAAAGCATGTGAAAGGTTTGACATATTATGTCTTAATTTCATGCAAATAACTATTGTCAACGACATTAAGACCATTATTTTACAAACTGAAAGTGCTAAAGAATTATTTAAATTTGTGAAATAACATTTCTGTTTTGAGATAAGTCTCTCGCTAGTGCATTAATGCCTAAATTCACTACCATGAAGTTTGATGGGTCGCGGACCATATACGGCAACATCTCTTAGAGCTAACAAATATTGTAGCAAAATTAAAGACCCTTGGTATAACAATTGACGACTCTTGGTGCAATTCATTAGGAACTCGTTACCTCCTAAGTATAGACCTTTTCAAATTAACTACAACACTATAAAGGACAGGTGAAATGTTAATGAATTGTCTAGTATGCTCATTCAGGGGAAAAAGGCTAAAGAATTAAGGATTTCATTTAATTAACCTTATGAGTCAAGGAGCTAGCAAGATTAATAAACTAAAGGCTAAGAAATTAAGAAGAAAGCATCTGCTAAACCGACACAGGTTACTGCTAATGTTGATAAGAAGGAACAAAAGACATATAAGTATCATTTTTATAAGAAAGAGGGACACTATTAGAAAGATTTTCCGAAACTTAAGGCTCGGTTTGACAAAAAAGGTACATTTAACATTTTTGTATGTTTCGAACTAAACTTAACTGAAGTTCCCTCTAATACTTGGTAGCTTAATTTTGGTGTTGCTACTCATGTTTATAATATTATGCAGGGATTCCTTACAATCAAATCCATGAACCCAAATAAGAACTTCCTGTTCCTGGGAAACCATAAGAAGCTCCCTACTAAAGGCATAAGCACTTATTTTCTAATATTAGATGCTAGTTATCACCTGGATCTAATCCAAACTCTCTATGAAAGTGACTTTTAAGTTTGTTGATGATTATTTTAGTTTATTTAAACATAAGTCCATTATTGGTTGTAGAATTCTGATAGATGTTTTATACAAATTCAAACTTGATGTTAATTTTTTTAATCCCCATTTTTATCATACTATTAAAACTAAGTATAGCATAATGAATGGTAATTCGGCTTACTTGCAACATAAATGCTTGGGTCATATGTCTAAAGAAAGATTAGTAAGAAATGAAAATTTAGATTAGTAATGAATGAAAATTTTCAAAATTCAGATTTTAATGATCTCCCTATATGTGTGGATTGTATTAAGGAAAAGCAAACTAAAAATGGTCAGAAAGGAGCCACAAAAGTACTCAACTCCTTGAAATTATACACACCGATATAAGTGGACTTTTTAACACTTCATCTGCTAATAGAGAAAAATATTTGATCAACTTTATAGATCATCTTTCACGTTATGGATATGTCTATTACTTAAAAAAAATATCAAGCTTTAAACATCGTTGAGTTGTTTGTAAATGAGGTTGAAAGGTAATTAGATTAAAAAAAGTAAAAATTGTAAGATTTAATAGGGGTTATGAATATTATGAAAAATGTGATGAATACTATGTCAGACACACCTGGTGTGATAGAAAAGCATAATAGGATATTAATGGATATGGTTAGGAGTATGTAAGTAATTCTTCATTACCAAAAACCTTACAGATTTGTGTACTTAAAACTGTTAATGTATTTTCTAAATAGGATTCATGTAACACCCAAATACCCCCTGGGAGGATTGCTTAATATGCTAACCCCTAATTTGGGGAGTTACAATTCATAATAAGGCAATACCTGAATCTCCTTTTAAGTTATGGATTGGATGAAAACTTAGTTTGAAACACTTGCATGTTTAGGGTTGTCGAACAGAAGCACGAGTTTATAATCCACAAGAAAAGAAATTAGATTCTTGAATAATCAGTGATTACTTTATTGGTTACCCAGAGAAATCTAAAGAGTATAGGTTTTACTGTCCAAACCATAGTCCAATAATTGTTAAAATAGCTAATGTCAAGTTCATTGAAAATGACAAAGTTAGTGAGAGTGCTGAAAAACATGTTGTGGATATTAGTAAAATAAGGGTTGATGTTTAATTACTTGTAAATATTCCACTATCCTCATCTATACCAAATATTGTCCCAATATTGGAAGAACAAACTAAATTTAGACAATATTTGGATGAAACAACAATTGATGAAGAAACTAACTTACATCTAACTAAGTTAAATGAACCACGTGGAAAAACTTTTAATAAACTTGTAAGAATAAGGAGATAAACTATTCCTAATGACTATGTGGTTTATTTGTAAAAGCTAGAATTTAATTATAACATTAATAATGATCCTATTTCATTTTCATAAGCTGTAAAAAGTGCCATGTCTAATAAATTGATTGATGCTACGAAAGATGAGCTAAATTTAATGGCACAAAACAATGTCTGGGCCCTCATTGATTTGTTAAAAGGATCTGAGTGAGTTAGATGCAAATTGATCTTTAAAACCAAATGTGACTTAAATGACAATATTGAACGGTATGAAGCTAGACTTTTTTCTAAAAGTTATACTCAAAAGGATGTGATTATAAAGAACCTTTTTCACCTGCCTCAAAGAAAGACTCATTGACAATAATCATGGGATTAGTGGCTCAGTTTAATTTAGAGTTATATCAAATAGATGTAAAAACTACCTTTTTGAATGGTGATCTCAAGGAGGAAGTTTATATGAATCAACCTGAAGGTCTTTTCATAAAAGGAAATGGTCCCATGCTATGTAAACTTATGAAATTAATTTATGAACTTAAACAAGCTTCCTGGTAATGGTATATTTAGTTTAATGATACCATAGCATCTTTTAATTCTCAAGCAAATATTATTGATTGTTGTATCTACCAAAAGATCAATAGGAGTATGTTTCTTTTTCTAGTTTTATACATTGATGATATTATGCTTGCTACTAATGATTTGGACATATTGTATAAGACTAAAGATTTTCTCTCTAAAAATCTTGAAATGAAAGATATAAGAGAGACATACTACGTGATAAGAATTTTAATATTTTTAAATAAAACACAAGGACTAATAGGGTTGTCTCATAATAAGTATAACGAAAAAATATTGAGAGATTTAATATAAATAAATGTTTAGCATGGATTGTTTTGATACAAAAATGGAATAAATTTAGTCTCATGTAATGCCCATAAAATGATGTGGAACTTAGAAAAATGGAATCTATTTATTAGCTTCTATTGTCGGCAATTCAATGTATTTACAAATATGCATAAGACCTGATATCAGTTTTGTGGTTAGAATGCTAGGCAGATATCAAAATCAGTAGTTGGGGAAAACCTAATTTAAATAGAACCGTCTATAGTATTCATTACGTGAAAAAAAAACCCTCAATTCAATCAAATAAAAGCGTTTACATTTTCTTCTCTAGGATAGAGTACATAAAACCCATAACCTTTCTCTAATTCTTGAACCTTTCCTAAGTTTCCATATTTGTGATTGGGTAAAAATCTTTTTTCTCTCCACATAAATATATCTTTATAGAAAAGAAACAGAATCTGGGATCAAAGAATTTATTTTTTGCAATTCATCTTTATGTTGAAAAAATTCTTTTACTTTACGAAGGTCTTCAAATTCTTTTTCCTTCTTATTTGACTGAATACCCATTTGACTTTTGATTGATCTCGGGAAGTATTAAGTTGATAAACATCCACTTGGAGTTTTATATGATTCGTGGAAAAGAATAATTCTAATAGAATCCTGTAAATCAAAATTTCAAAAGTTTAACTAATATATAATGTAAATTTCAATTAAATTTGATGAATGAACTAAAGGAATTTTATATCAAAGACAACAGGTGTTTAGATTTATAAGTTAGGTCAATCAATTTAACTCTACACGAGTTTGAGCTATTTTTCAAGAAAAATTAAGCTAATAAAAAGGATGAGATTAGAAAATTAGAAAATTTTGAGGTGTTCTATTTTTTTATTTTTAAATATCACAAGTATTTTTTAGAAAGAATAAAACTGAAAAAGAAGTTCCAGTCCTTTACCCTAAATATTAGTTCACAATTCTTCGTACGACTATTTATAGATATGTTTTCAAGTGGCCTCTATATTTGTTGTTATTATTCAGAGTTTAATGAAAATGTAGTCAATTACTTTGCATATTGACATTTCGCAGAAATTTTATGGCAATTCGCTCTCTTTACAGACTTCTCCAATTATAAACTTTTAATGCTTTGAAGACCATTTATTGTTATTATTCAAAGTTTAATGAAAATGTAGTCGGTTACTTTTTATATTGACATTTCACAGAAATTTTATGTCATTTCGCTCTCTTTATGAACTTTTGCAATTATAAACTTTTAATGCTTTGCTTCCTAACCTATCCTTTCTATTGACTGCGAAGCACGTCTGGTTTAGACTAATGCAGTAACTCATTGTTCACTCCTCTCTTGGGGCACTTCTGCAAGATAGAACATGCTCTTGTACATGTATGAACATACTCCAGAATTTGATTGAGTTGTGATAATTGTGTTAAAATGTCGTCACGAGGATAAAAAATAAAAATAATGAAACACCCTAAGGTTATGATTTCCTAATGTATTTGTTCTCCCGTAGTTGTTGCTTAATACAAAACAATTGTGTTAACAACTATTAATTTTCCAGAATTAAAGCGCAAACAGAAAAATCAAATAAGTAACAAATAAATCATTAACTAAAATTTGTTAACGCAGTTCGGTACCTCCGGCTTAAGTTTCCGGAGCCCTCACCTTGCTTAATCAACTTTCACTATGATATAATAGTTTTATCCAATGCTTTATGCTTTACTGAGCTGACATCACTCAACTCTTAACATTACCTACTTGTACTCACACCTGGTAAAAGTATTTCACTCTCAATAACATAACCACCTCGTGTTAACCTCAACAGTGAATTTTTGTAACAACAAAAGACAATGAATACAAAAATATAGTCTCAAGTGATTGAAAAAAATAACATAAATGAAAGAAACATTTGAGATAAAAACACTCCTCTATATGTGCAGCTTTATCAACTGTAATTGTGGGAGTTTGTTGAACAACATCTGCTGTGAATCTTTGAGAATAAGCACTGAATAGTCCACATATAGCAGCTCCAAAAGAATCCGCCGTTAAAAGAGGAGAGAATTTTTCCAGCAAACTTTGCTGCATAATTTAGAGCCAAAATAGTGAAAGTCGTCGTAAAAATAAGCACCAATGGTTTTCAACAAAAATTGCATACAAAATTTACCGACGGAAAAAAAATTCGTAGGGAAATTCCCTACAAAAATATCATTATAAAGGTAACTTACCTACGGATTGGACGGAAATATATTTCCGTAAGTAAATTACTATGGAGTGAAGTTTTCGTAGGAAAATTCCCTACAAAAACACATAGAAACACCATTTATGGAAATCTCATTCCCTAGGTAAATTACCTATGGAAGAAACCATTTCGTCGGGAATTTACCTACATAATTGTGATTTTGTAGGTAATTTACCTACGGAAAAACCATTCCATTTGGAAATTTCATTTAAAACATCAGATATATTTCAATTAACTCCCTATCTCTATCTGGTTCTAACCTAAATCGCTCCCACAGTTTGCATACACGTGTACTGTTAAACTTCGTGGAAACAGAGTTATTCGAACTTTGACAAGCTAAATTTGTTTGTTTTTAATCAAAATTATATTTAATTGTCACGAAAGGAATAGAGTTTATGTACTCTTGTTGGTTATGGATGGTAGATGGAGCACACGGTTTGCATAAAATAAAGAAGCAGGATCAAAATGTGTGTATGAAGAAAAGCAATTGGCTAGGCATATGGATAAAACAAGATAGAATGGGAGAAACCATTTATAGGGAATAATGATTGGTTATCTATCTACTGATTGATATTGTTTTTATGGTTTATATTTTGTTTTGGAATTCTTCTCATGTATAAGCTTGTCTCGTGATTTGAGTATTGTTTAAAGGTTTAATATATGTTGAATTTTAAGACTATTTCTCACAAGTTACTTACATATTACATAATGCTTATTACTTATTACTTTTCATTACATTGTTATGTTTTTGTATACTTTATCTGTGGAAGTCCACTGACATGATGTTGTTTGTTAAGTTTCTTTATAAATTTGACACTTATATGCTCTAGTCTTTAATGTAATATCTAGAAGTCCTCATTCATAGACATTACGCAATTGATATAATGGTTTGAATAATGATAATTACCCGAAGGATGTAGTAGTTTTGCAAAATCTAGCACAATAAAAAATATAAAATTAGAGCCACAAACGCAAGTAAAAAAATCAACATCGAAATTTATCAACGCAATTCAGCACACCTTGCTTAAGTTTGTGGGGCCCTCATCTAGCTTATTATTTTCACTAACGACAATAGTTTTATACAAGGCTTTACTGAGCCGCCACCACTCATTCCTTACCACTATCTCTCTCCTCACTACCCGTGAAGGTATTTCACACTTACTAGTACGACCGCCTCGTACTAACTTTAATAGAGGATTTTCTCAAATAATGTTTAATGATAATGAAACAAAATAAACAACTCAAGTGATTAAACAAAATTAAACATAAATGAAAACACTTGAGATATGAAAAACAACTTCTCTAATTAATTCCAGCTTCTTCAAAGAGAGATGGAAAGTTGTTCACCAAGAAACATAAATGTTTCTCTACTGGAAGGTTGTAAACATCAAAGCTGCAAAATTAACGACGGCTGCGGGAATTTTTGGCCCATAAACATTACTATCAACAACGACCAGAAACGTATCCAATCAATACTTAATCCACTCAACAAACATTACACTATTGATCAATAATAGCAGCTGCAATTTCTGGAATTTTTTTACACCACAACTCACAATCAGTAGCCACAAAACTAACACCCTATGAATAATAAGATAGCCACCAAAGATTCACACACACATTAGGAAAACCCAACTGCAAAAATCAACGCTTTCAACCTTCTCCACAGCCCACTATTATCGTTGAAGAGAGATAGAGAATACACAACAAAGGTCACATAAAATCACACAAACACAAAGAGAAAAGCCAGTTGCTAAATCACCCTTAATAGATGTTCAAAACAAAATAATGTGCAGCTGCCAAATCACTCAAGAATAGAGCACACAGTAGCAATATATGGATTAATGATCAACATAAACTTGGTCAGTCACATAGCCTACCAATCAATAGTGACAACTTGAGAAAAATGCAGCTGCAAGGATTTCACATAATCACCAAAAATCCCAGCCATATAAGTCATGTGATCAACTACAAGGATTTCACACAATCACCAAAAATCCTAGCCATATAAGTCATGTGATCAACTGTAAGAATTTTACATAATTACCAAAAATCTCAACCACACAAGTCACATGAAAATTAGCAAAGATGGAATCATATCTTAACCCAATCAGCTGCCAAATATCCTTAAGAATTAACCCTAAAATCTAGTTGCTAAAAATCATCGAAAATCACCTTCAAAATTTCAATTGTTGTGTCATAAAAAAACAACACCTTTTAGCCTATATCACACCTGAATCTTAGCCACAATCTGGCTGCCCTAATCAAGTTAAATTTCTGGATGATAACCATTATCAAATCACTTCTTGAGTATGATTTGAAACTTATCAAACTTATCTTGGAAGAGTCCCACTTAAACTCAATTAAGTTCAATTATCAAATAATGTCCAAAATTAAACAATTAAGATATTGTAATCTATATTTTAACAAATATCATTTATGATGCTTTATATGATTATGTTATACTTACTTTCTGCCCGCATAAGTTTCTATATGGAGCTTCTAGTCTTGCATAAGTATGTGAGATTAAGTAATAGTTTTTCTTTATATAGTGAGTGTATGAGCTATTCATATAGATATGTGATGGTTTAGATTATTCTAAAGATGCATAAGATGACACATAAGATGATTTTCTAGGGGATGCACTTAAATCTTAGTCTATGTATGATAAGGTTCATGATCTTCTAAATACTTTCCCTTAACAAAGTTTGTTTTACCATTAGATAAGATAAAACCCTTTATGTATCCTATCCCACGCCTATAGTTTAAAGTCTTACTAATTTTTCTTTTCCTTTATTGAACCTTTCAAGTGATTCCTTCATATTCTAAAACTTCTTTCATAATGTTCTTATTCTCATTCATTATATTATTACTTTTAAACTCATGGAAGGATGCTTTTAGCCTTGTTGAACTTTGTAATTGCTCATTTTCTTTCATACATGAAATTCCTTGGTTTCTTTGTACTTAAAGGATACCTTTTCCTATACTTATTGCAAATTTCAAATAAATTCACCATACTATAGCTAATCATCACTATTCTTTTAATTCACTTAATTTATCATATATTTTTTTCATTGATTCTTTTTTGTAATTCACCTACTATAGCTAATCATCACTCTTCTTTTAATTCACTTAATTTATCTTATATTTCTTTCATTGATTCTTTTTTGTAATCTTTTTTGTCTATCTTCTTGCAATCTTTGAGGTTTAGGAATTGATCCTTAAAGTTGATTATCTTTTAACTTTCATATCAAACAATACTAATCATTTCATTATAATGACACTTACCTTCACCATTGCTTCCTTTTCTCTTTTGTTCTTTTTTCTTCTTAAGGAACCTCTTGAACTTCCTTGTCAAGATATTTCCTCATTGTTGCTTTGAGTAAAGGTTTTATAGTTATCATTGTCACTTTCTTCCTTTTTATGTTTTAAAGATGATTCTCTTTCTTTTGCTTATGTCTTCATCCTATCGAGTTTTAATCAGTCTCATATCATAAGTGAGTATTGACTTGATCAACTCCTCTAGTATTAAGTTATTTAGGTCTTTTGGTTCTTGTATCATTGTTATCATGTGTTCAAAAGCTTTCGCAAAGTATCTAAGAATTACTCTAACCATCGTTTGTTTTCTAAATCCTTTTAATAAATTAATGATGTCAACAAAACAAGAATACATATGGGAAATGATTTCTTCATGTTTCATTTGAAACAACTCATATTAATAACCTACATTTTGAATTTATTCATTCCTTTTTACATCATTTTTAGTGTATTCAAAATTCAAAAGAGAATATGGATAACTATATGGTGTAAAGCCATTTATCTCCTATCTTTGTCATCTCTCTCAGATTAGGTCTGAAGGGAAGATTTGGTCACTCCATCTATTATATTGGTTTTGATCATAGATCCCATCTTAACACTATCCAATAACTATACTCCTTCTACCATAAGAAAATTTATCATCTGACTTTGTAAATACAAATAGTCATTGTCACAAAACTAGGGTGCTTAATTAATAGTTTATCCCTTTATATGTATCATTGTCCTTTCTTTCATATCGCTAAGTACATAAGAAGAGACACATTTTATTTTACCATTTATTGACCTTAAAACAACGCCTTCTCACTATAGAAAATAAAAACTCAATGTTTTAGAAACTTTGATTCTCTTATAATATATATATAATCTTTCTATGACTTTATTTCTGCAGTGTCTTTTACTTCAAAGGAATCCTCTTATTATTTTTCTCGACCTTCTCTTTTTTATATGATTAATCCTTTCCATTAGAAAAATATGATATTTTTCCTAAAATTATGTTCTTATAAAGAACATTCTCTAATCTTTCATATGTTCTTCATTGCTTCCGTGACTTAGTCTCTGTTTAGTGGGCTTATACTAATAAAGTTTTTGTCAGCAGAACTTTTTTCTGTAGAGCTTTTTCGAGAAGAACTTTTCTAAGAAGACAGTTGGTTGTTTGTCTATCATTTTAAAAAGAGTTTTTTTGAAAGAGCTCCATACAGTAGACTGTTTGAAATTAATAAAATTAAAAAATACTTTTAATTTTAACTATATTTTATTTTGTAATAAAAATTATTTATGGATATAAATATTATTTAAAGTATATTAAAC
>JAOQMR010000005.1:35118635-35129308 GCA_027563865.1 Erythroxylum pelleterianum | reverse complement strand
TAACCTAGCAGTTGAATTAATTAATTCCTAGTAGCGCTCCTAGAAACTAATGAATTCAATTAAAAAGTCAGATTTGAAATTATCTAATGCTCGTTAACAATATAAAAAATATCCAGAAAATCTCACCATAATAACATGGAACATGGATCCCTCAACCAAGACAAGAAAATTAATTAATCATAATTAAACTGAAATCAAAAGAAATAATAAAAAGAACAATCTCCATAACTGGTTTTTTATTGAAAATATTAAAATCCCTAATTGAAATCTATGCAAAAACTTAAAAACAAAAACCAGAAAATTAAATTAACTAAAAGTCCTGAACCTACGATTACTACTTAGAAGATGCATAAGAATTAAACTATAAAAGTTAATTAAAGCAAATTGTCGGCAGCCAAGAGAAGGTGAATATGTGACGATCTACTGTTGGAACTTCAAGAAACATGGACAGCTAAAATCCAAGGCGCGGCAGTCCAAAGATTGAGAATACATCGATGATGCTGTTGGAGGAATCTAGAACGTGGACTAGCGGCAGCCACTGGAGAAGAAGGATGTGATGATCTGTTGAACAAATAAAAGCCAGAGGAAAGCACGATGTGACAGTCAAGGCAATCAGAAAATTACGATGGTCATAAAAGTAAGAATCAGCAACGTTGATAAGGGAAAAACAAGATGTGCGGCAGCTTATAAGCAAAAGAGGAAAATATGATGGTTGTTTGAAGAATGAAAACAAGAAGAAAGCAAGGATGCGGCAATTCCTAAAAAGAAGAGAATAAACGATGGTCTAACCTAAGCTACCCTAGTCTAATCTACGACTCTCCCCTTTCCTTTAAACCCAATACATATATATAAAAGCTGCGGCAATCACATGAGTTTCCTTCTCCAATTGAATTTCTTTCATAATCTTGATTTGATTTTATCCCAATTAGATAATCTTCTAGTTTAGGTGGGAAACTTCTTGAAAAGGACTCCAGAAAATCTTTGCGATTGTGTTCTAATTGGAGACAAATTCTGGAATTTTGCAGATTTGAGATTTCTCCCATATTTTTCCTCTTTTCGATCCTTTTTCGTCTTTTTGGTATTGGCAATCACCTGTGAACATTTAACAATTAATTTCATCAATTTATGAATACCAATTTTGCAAATCAATAAATATTAAGCCCAAAATATATGCATTTTAATTGACTTAACAGCACTAGAACGGGGTGGGGTCTGTGGGGGAATCCTTTCCACAATTACGTTCAATATAGATTATTATTTTTCGCTTTGGGTGTGGTAGTCCTTGTGGAGTTAGGAGGAGAAACGCCAAAAAGACAAAAAGTAGTGTGATGAAGAAGCCAAAAGGGTAAAAAAAATCTGAATAAAAAAAAGTCAATTAAGCATGTAATTTTTATCTCTCTATTTATAGGCTTTCATTTAAAAAAGTCACGGGCTCAAATAATACTAATCTTAATAAAAATAGATGGACTCATATTTTATTTTTTATTTGATATCTTAATATATCTATTATTTTTTGTTATTTTTTGTCACCAATTAAAATAATGGGGGCAAAATTTTAATTTTTATGAAATAAAAATTAAAAATTTTTAGATGCAGTGGGGGCAAGTGGCCCCACTTGCCTCCACTGTGGCTCTGTCCATGCTCTCACTAGTCAGAATCATAGATCTAGCTCTACGGTGGCTTCACTCAATCCTTCGGCTGGGAGTTCCCCCTACTCCTTAGGGTGGACGATGTAGCTCCTCCTTCATAGGAGGACTTTCCTGTCCTCTTCTGTGACACCCTTCATAGTTCTTTGAGTAGTTCATCTTTAACAACTCCGGTCACTAAGGGAGGGGCTCCTCCTGTTCCTTTGTTCTCTGCTGGTCCTTGGGGCAAAGCTCTCCACAAGCAACATGACAAGGTGCTTACAACATTTTCAAGATGTGTTGAAAGACTCCCATTGTTATGCTGAACGCCAAAGAGGGTGCTTGATTGTCGACTCTTGTAGGCTTCTTCTAGTCTAAGAAGCCAGCATTTCCGGCAATTAATGCCTAGGAAAAGGCGAGATGGATCAAGAAAGGACTCCAGAAAGTCATGCTTCATGAGGACAATACCTTCTTATTCAAATTTTCTACTGATTCTAATCTGTTTGACATTGTTGAGCTTGGTTATGGCATTTTGGTGATTAATCGTTGTTTCCTCAGCAATGGAGACCCATATTAGACTTGGACCGAAGTCTCATAGATGTTATTCCTATATGGGTTCAGTTCCACAACCTCCCGTTGGAATATTGGGCCATTTCTGGCTTAAGCTATGTGGCAAGTGCTCTTAGATGCCCTATATGTATGGACTCTCAGATAGCTTCAATGGAGTGTATTGGATATGCGAAAATGTATATCGAAATCCCTAAAACGGCTACATTGCTTGGCAGTCTCCCTATCCTTTGGTTGGATGATAAACGTAGAGTGGAAAAATTGGTTATCCCTATCAACTACCCTAGGAAGCCCAATGTTTCAACTAGGCAATGGGTTCCTACTGGTCGTATGTTGTTATCTGGTTGGCATTCTGATCTTAGTTCTGAGGTTAAATATGTGTCAGATGTTGGTGCCCAGCATGGTAAGGATGGGGCTGATGTTGAATTGAGAGGCTAGCCTGTATGTAGTCCCCAATTGCATATGGTCGGTGTTGACCTTGTGGAGAGCCTTGTTGCACAGGTGGAGAAGCCCGAGGTTCCTTGACAAGGTGTCGTTACCCTTGCAAATTAACTCTACACGAATAACAAGTAGTATATGAGAGTAGGGATCGTGCCCTCGAAGATCTAATAAAGGAAAGCTAAATATCGTCAAACTTGTTAATTTTTAGTTAAAGAAAATAGACACAACAACTTAGACAAAATAAAAATCTGAAATGCAAACTAACCTGAATGATGAAATAATTAACGCAAACTATTAACTACACCAGAAAACAGAAACAGTTAATGAAAAACAGAAATTAAAAGATAATCTAACGCGAATAGAATCAGATTTGACGCAAACAAAAATCAAACTAAATCAACTAAATTGGACTCGAACTAATGCACGAAAATAAATGATCTGGGGGGTTTGATCTTGGCAATTTAGAAATTAAAGAACAAGAAATTAAACAAGAATTAAAGTAAAATTATGAAGAAACCAAAAATTACAGAAACTTCAATTGCAAAGGATTTCCCCAACGACACCAATTAATTCATTCATCGAACTCTAGGAAATATTTGTGTATTGTGTTTACAAAATCAAGGATCACCAACTTACTGATTGTATGCTTCTTAACTACTAAGAAGACAAATCTTCGCAAACAATCATAGGATTCATAACTACTAATCCACCTACGTCGCGTACGAGCGTTACTAAAGTAGGTTTAACGATCTTGCCTTGAAAACTATTGACAACTTTAAGACAAAGTTAGAATTCTCTCAGGGTAGGTTTGACAACTAATATCATCAACCTAGCTATAAATCAATTAATTGGGCACTACTACCAACAAGTAATCGAATAGCGTCCAAAAAATCCCTTATAAACCTTAACTCCAGATTTTAAGATTTACAAGTTCAGATTAGCCATTAAAAGATCAAAGTTCAAACACATGTTTGCAAATCACTAACACAAAAATCGATTAAGATTAAATCCTCATGAATCCATCAATGTTCGAAGGGTATTACCCTTTACAATTGAAATAAAAACTTAGCTACACATACCTATTAAAAATGCTACCACCGATAGTCTCAGACCAGTGAATTCCTTTGGAACAGAATTAAAAGCAAGGCTGAAAGAATTGAAAGCATGGCTGCGGCTAATGGAGAATGACTATGAATCAGCGTAAAAAATATCCCCTGGCTTGGACCATCGTCTCTATATATATATATATATATATATATCTTCTATCCATCATAATAGCTGACCTAATGGAGAAGCCAGCCACCCCACATTTTTTTAACGCCAGCTGTCCACAATTTCCTCTCTTTTATTTTTAATTGTTCACCCATCATCTACGTCTTCACTTGTTCTTCTCTGCGTCACTCCCACATACGTTCATCCTTGGTTGCCTTAGATTGCGTGATTAATTGCTGAAGACAATTTAATTTTCTTTTAATTTCCGTTCATTGGTCCATCTATTGCTTCTATTTCTTTATTTCACGCCCCATCTGTTGCAATCACAAGACAGTATCTCCAGCTCATGCTTGTGTTGAAGCCACCTGTAGCCATACGATGTCACTGTTTTTAAAAACATCCCAAAGCCCTTTTAATGCGTGCGTTGTATTTTCACCCCTGATTTAATTTGCTCCTTATTCTCCTGTAGCTGTCACGTGTTGCATCTGTTGTGGCTCTAGCGTCTTCTGCTTCAATTTAATTTGTTAGGCCAATTTCAAGATAGAAATTTCACAATGACTAGAGGTCAAATCTGTCCAAAATTTATAAACAGTGCAATTCAAGACTACTTATTTTATTTATGCATTTTATGTCAATGAAACCCAAATAATTCCAAAACATGATAAACCGACTATGGATAAACGTAAAATGAATGCAAGTCACTCTGAATTAACTCCTAAAGATATATAAAAATATGAATGAATCATTTCCTAAAGCAATCACTGGGGATATTGAGGCTTCAACCCCTCTTCTTAACTCCACAATTGACGTGAAGGTTTGTGATAGTATGATGGACGTTCATGGTAACGTGGTGGGCAATGATGGGAGATCTGATTTGCAGGGCATTGCATTACCACCAGCGGATCTTTCTCATGTATTGTGTGCTGAAACCCAGACTATTGCCTCCCCTGTTCCTCCACACACTTGTGGCATGACTTCTATCCCTTTGGCTCCCTATTTGGTACCTGAAGCTGGTTTGTTCCGGTTAAAGGCCCTCATCCCTCTGGAATGTAATTCATTGACAGAGGAGGATAATTCCCTAGTTATCCCTCGGAATTTCAGTGTGCAACCTCCACAGGCAGAAGGTATAAGAAAAATAGAAAATACGGGGGTTCCTCTCCCCAATCATGATTGTTCTTATCTGGAATATTGGTGGGTTAAATGATCATGCGAGAAAAGTTTTGGTCTAGGAAATGATACGGGAACACAAATCGTGGTTAATAGGGATATTGGAAACTAAAATAAAAGACCCCCTCCTCCTTATTCAGGGCAAAATTTTTGGGACCTAACTGGGAGGTCATCTCCAACCACTCTTCTCATTATAATGGTCAGATAATCTGTTTATATAACTATGTTCTTCTGGCAGTTCAACTTATACATCCTCACTGTCAATTAAGGGGTTTGGATAAGAGGTTTTTTTCTAAATGTCATTTATGCCTCTAATTTTGGGTTTCAAAGACAGAAACTATGGTCAGACCTTAGTCGGATGCAGCATACTGTGGATAAACCTTGGTTGGTTATCGGAGACTTTAACTATTCTCTCTCCTCAACTAAAATTGAATGGGGGAGATTATTTAGTGCTAGGTTAATGAAAGAACTCTCCTTTTCCCTTTTCATGATAGATTTGGGGGATTTGAAGGTCTCGGGTCGAAAGCTAACTTGGTCGAATAACCAATAGGGGGATTTTCTCATTTAGAAAAAACCGGATCTTACTCTTGTTAATTCGGCTTGGTTGGGTCATTTCTCCCACTCATATGTGTATTTTAGGGACAATCCCCTCTCTGATCACTCCTTCAAGTTGATCCAAAGATTGGAAAAGAGCCCAAGACCTACTGCCCCATTTCAATTCTTTAATAGGCTCACTAAGATGGAAGGATTTAGTGACTTGGTGGATAGGTGCTGCTCAATTAATGTGGTTGTTTACAAATCCTTCCAATTAATGCAGAAATTGAAGAAGGTGAAGGTTGAACTGAAAAGTTTCCTATCTTAGCAGTATCTAGATACAACTAACTTAAGGGAGAGACTCTTGATAGCTCAAAATGCTTGCTACCACGATCCCTATAATGTTTTCATCCGTACTACGAAAAACTAGTTCCTTAGCAATTACATAGAAACCCTACAGCTTCAAAAATCCATTCTTCACTAAAAGGCCCGATTAAACTGGCTCAAAGAAGGGGATACTAATTCCAAGTTTTTTCATGCTTCCCTACTGGCTCATCGTAATACCGATATAATTTCAATCCTTAGGGATAATAAAGGCCACACTTACTCTTCTTAACCCGAATTATAGGAATTAGCTCAAACACATTTAGCATAATCGATGGGTGAAGATTCGTCTTCCTTGCCAAGTCTTAATATGATCACTTTAATGGAGGCTTCGGTTGAACCTAGCATTTTGGAGCAGCTGATGCAGCCTGTTACTCTTGAAGATGTCAAACAAGTCCTTTTCAGTATGAAACCCCTCCAAAGCCACTTTTCCTTATGGTTTTACTGCTTTATTCTTCCAAAGGACTTAGGATATCACAGGTGAGTTGGTTTCCTCTGTGGTGTTGGAATTCTTTGAATATGGGAAGATGCTTAAGGAGTTAAACTATACATATATTTGCTTAGTTCTTAAAAAGCAACACCCTTAAAATATGTCTGATTTCAGACAGATTTACTATTGTAATAATATACATAAAATCATTTCTAAGATCTTAGAAGAGAGGCTAAAAGTGGCCATCACCGGCATCATCAATCCAGCACAAGGAGCTTTTATCTTGGGGAGGAACATTGGGGATAACATCCTCCTCTTACAAGAGGTATTAAAAAAGTACAACTGGAGCAAACATCTTCGAAGTTGTTTAATTAAGGTTGACTTCTTCAAGACTTTTGATACAGTTAGTTGGCAATTCATTCACTTATGCCTTGAAGCTATTAAACTACCACCTCGGTTCATTGATTGGATTATAGCTTGTATCCAAACTCCTTCTTTGAGTATTCTTGTCAATGGAATTCCAACCAAACCGATCCATATAGTTAAGAGTATTTGACAAGAGGACCCTCTATCGCCTTATCTTTTCTCTCTAGTTATGGGGGGTTCTCCAGGTTGATCACTAAGTTAACTGAATGCAACAATAGGTTTTGATATCACTTCAAATGTGACACCCTCAAGCTTACTCATCATATCTATGTTGATGATCTTTTGCTTCTCAGTAGCACTGATACTCACTCTCTTTCTATGATTAAGCATGCCTTGATGTTATTTGCGGATTGGTCTGGGCTCCATTTTAACTCGGAAAAAAGCAGTGTGCATATCTCAGCTGATGTACGTAATTCGAACCTTATTTGTCAGACTGTGGGGTTGAATTATCACCCTATCATATACTATTATTTGGGGGTCCCCATCTCCTCTTCTAAACCATCTCTGTTAGAGTGTTTACCTTTGTTAGAAAAAAATTACAAAAATGGTACAAGCTTGGCAAAACAGGTTCCTATCTTATATTGTTAGACTTACACTAATTATTTCTGTCTTGAGTAGCTTGCATTTCTATTGGGTAACCCGTATAGCTTTACCCAAAGGAGTCCTAAAAGACATAGACAAAATCCTAAAAGCCTTTCTTTGATATGGGAGTTAGACAAAATCCTAAAAGCCTTTCTTTGATATGGGAGTTCCAAAAAAGCTACAAATGCTAAAGTTAAAGGGAGTGAGGTGGTAACCCCTAAGGTGTTTGGAGGTTTAGGTATTAAGTCTATTGACTCCACTCAAAAAGTCTTAATATGAAAGAGACTCTGGAGGTTGTATACTGATCATAACGCGTTATGGGTTAAATGGCTTCATGAGTACCACTTTCACAATGGTAACTGCTGGCAAGTTGGCATTAGGAAGGAATTTTCTTAGATTCTGATCCAAGTGATGCGTATGCGTGACACAATTTATCCTTGCATTAAGCACCAAGTCGGTAATGAAGTTAGACCTGATTTTGGTTTGACAACTGGGTAGACTATAGTCCACTTATTTTGCATCCTCGTATTCGACATTTGAGTAATAGAATTCCTCTAAATCTAAGGGTCTCTTCCTTCTTTGTAATGGCCAATGGCAGGGTACTTTAGAGGTTTCAATACTCTGACTCCCATTTTACCTTCTATTCCCGATGTACTACGGGATGATGCCATCTTATGGAAGTTAGAAACTAGTAGGCGGTTCACCAACAAGTCTTGTCATCTACTACATACTCAGGGATTAAATAAGGTACCTTGGTATTTTCTTTTATGGCATAATTCTATCTCTCCTAAGGCGTCCTTCGTATCGTGGCTTGCTATCCTCAATAGACTCAAGACTAAACGTCGTTTGCACGGAAATGTCAATACTACTTGCTCTTTGTGTAAATTGGAAGCTGAAGACCGTGATCACCTCTTTTTCTTGTGCTCATACTCAAAAGTGCTCTACATTTGTTATTGAAAATGGGCTCTCCCTACTCTTGGGACCATGTTTTTACTTAGGCTATTAGAAACTCCCGAAAGGGTTATCGTAATGATATAATCAATCAAGGCTCCTTTCTTTCTACCATCTACAGCCTTTGGAAGGAGCATAATTCACAATTATTTGCTCATAAGGAAACTGAAGCCTATCAAGTTGCGAAGAACATAATTAATTAGATTCAATCTTCTTTAATAGCGAAAATTTTGCACACTAATCTGATGACATAAAGTATAGTTGGCACCCTTCGCTTGGTTATGTAAATAAGTTGTGTTAGATATGTTTTCTTTTGCGGTGTATAGTCTTGAACTCATTATAATGTTGGTTTAGATATATATTTTCCTTATATTTTTCAAAAAAAATTAATCAACCTTGATGTTCTCCTTTTTTGAGAAATCTTGCAATTCGCTTCACTTTTTTTAAATTAAGATTTTAGGTTTTAATTTTTAAAATAAAAATAAAAATATTAATTTCTAAAGTTTAATAATTACTTATTATATAAATTTAAAAATAATTTGTTTTATAAATAATTTTATTTTTAATCCCCTATATAATATTTATTGATAAATTATTAGTAAAATTTATTTATATTTTATTAAAATAAATAATATTTATTAATTACTAAAGTAAATTTTATTTAAAATTTTATATTTTGAAGATATTTTAAATTTTAAATTAACTTTTTAAATGATTATTAAATTAAATTAAATTTATTCTTAAAACTAATATTTAAGTTAATGATTAAAATTAAACTATTCATAATTCTTATTAATGAATAATATTTCATAATTAAATATAATATTAAATATTTATAATTTTATTTAATATTAAATAATTTATTTTTTAATTATAAATAATGTTATAAAAATAGACATAGAAAATAAAAACTAGTTCTCAAGTAAAGAGATTATTGAATTTTAAAAACTGAAAACATAAATACTTATCAAAGTTGGTATATAAGAGAAAACAGCTTTTTCTTCCGAATTTCAATTATAAAATTATCGCTTTTTAGAAAGTTGGTTATGAAGGTTGGTATATAATTAATGCCACTTTTAACCTAAAACAAAATAATTATTCCTTTCCTGGAGCAACAGCTTCTCAATTGTATTATTCTGGCCAGACTGAAAGGTCTAGAGTCCAAGCCCAAGAGCTTCATATGTGATACATCAACCAAAAGTCCCCAAAGTATTATGATAATTGAGATTTAGGCCCATTTTCCCTTCTGGAATTGTAACCTAAACATAATAAATTTTGGGTCTTAATATTTTCATAATAATTTACATATTTCTAATTTTATAAATTAATTCCTAATGTTAACATCTTATTTTACAAAATAACATTTATTCCTTAAATTTGTTTGATGTTATAAATAAAAATTTATTGTATTAATATACAACAACACCTAGTAAAAATCTTGTTGAAGCGCGGAATTTCGGAAAATCTAGTAGTACGCAGCCTTACTCTTAACTAATAAAGAGGCTATTTTATTTTTTACATGAAATTAGTGAAAATTTTGGAGGTGATTGACTCTTTTGATCTTAAATTTGTAAGAAAATGTTATTAAATTGCAAAATCACTCTGAATTAATCATTAATCAAAGTGGGAGTTCCATATATTTTAACCATATGGTTCCATATATTTTAACACAATATTATTTAAGAGTTATGAATGAATAAAACACTATGGGTATATTTGGTTGGGGATTTATTAATGTAATGTAATATTATTTCATTGTTTGGAAGAAAGATTTATATTGGAATGTGATAAAAGATGAAAGTTTCGTATTATATCTAATTTCTTCCTAAACAGTTAAAATAAAAAACCTCTTATTTGGGGAGTTTATGATGGAATGTAAAATGATAAACAACTTTACATTATATTACATTATAAATCCTTCATTCAAACAATATTTCACTATATTACATTATGAACCCTTCCATCGGATCAAACAACAATTTTATAATATTATATTTATTTACATTTCATGTTATTTAAAACTATTTCATTCCATTAAAATTTTTACGTCCAACAAAACATAACATGGCTAATAGTTAAATAAAAAAGTCAAACTAGATAAAGACTATTTGTAGTTAATCTTTTATTTAGGTTTGCCCTGTCAGCATTCCATTATACCATGGCCCTGTTTGGCAAACAGCTGATTGTATTAGCTGTTAGCTGATTCTATCAGCTGTTAGCTGATAGCTGATTCTATACAGCTGATTTGACCAGCGGATTGTATTAGCTGTTTGTTAGAGTTGTTTGGTAAAATTAGCTGTTTAGTATTAGCTGTTTACTTGTAAAATGACTTATAAGGGTATGAATATTATATA
>JAOQMR010000005.1:35052498-35064675 GCA_027563865.1 Erythroxylum pelleterianum | reverse complement strand
CAAGACGTGTTGATCTATGCCCTTTCATCTGTCTCTTTAGTTTTCCAGTTGATTTGCTTTGTGAAATGTTCCAACCCGCCACACTGAATGTTATTTGAGTAACATTTCATACATTTTCTGGTAATGTCTTGAAATCTTGTAGAATTTTATTTGAGGAATCTTGGAACCTTGTTGATTTCTGGCCTTCATTCCTTTTCTCAACGTTCTTTTTAGCCTTTTTTTCTATTTGACCGTGATATAAAGGTGCTTCCTTAAGGGATTCGTTGCTTTTCACTTAAATGATTTCCTTTTATTTTTGCAAACTTTACTTTCATGACAAGCACAATGTTAAGGGAACGCTCTGCTTCTATATTGATTATTTCATTTAACAACTTCTCATTCCTTGGGCACAATGTTCGAAATACAAGTCTAATTGTGTACTGGAATTCATTGACGACAATGCTGCTGGATTCAAGTTCTCAAATGATACTCAGATCACGTACGGGGTGTGTCGTTTCTAGATTATCCAAGAAAAATAATTAGGTGGACTATGCTAGATTTTGATTTGCTAAATCAGCAAAATGTTTTCCTTGTCATCCAAAAGTGAGAGATGAATGGATTTTAGTCAATACATATAGTTGTGAATCATAAATTTACTTGGCTGATTGGTTAAACATAACTCTCTTTTTGGGTGCATAGTTACTGAGTAGAATATGTTACAAGTATACCAATACGAGAATTCATGTTCAGCAACGAGCTGATTCGTACATATCTGGCTGAGCTATTCAGTAGAATCTTGATACATAACAGGTGGTCAGATCTAATGCATCATATTTGTTGACTCCTACCCAAAGTACCTCAAATTCCATGGATAATGGAAACAGTTTCAGAGTATAGGATAGGCTTGTTCATAGTGATAGCTTGTCACTTGCATTGAACGCGTCTCTAACGCCTGAATCTGTCAAACGCCGTCTTAGAAACGGGACATTTCTCCCCAGAATTCTGTCATACGAATTGAATTGTTGTCAGAATTTAATCTCACTCAGCTCGGAACAAAACCAGAATAAATGGTCCGAAGTTGAGGCTTTTTGTTTTTTGTTTTTTTCCCCCTCTTTTTCCATTACTTGAAGACAAAACCTGACGAATTAGAGAAGGAAATATCTTAAAACTTGGAACGAAGTAGAAAGCACTTTGAGAATTTAAGAGAGGTAGTAATGATGGGGCGGACATAAATCTCACTAGGTCCTTTACATTCCTTCAGTAACAAGGCATCATAATCATCATAATACTTTCGTGAATGCTTCATAATCAATGAGTTACGCCAGATTGTCACAACAGTAGTGATAATGAGAGTTGCACCGTAACTTGTTCAAGAACTGGTAATTGGCGATTTTACTAAAAGTTAGATTAAGAAAGTGATCAATAATCATATCAGTCTCTGAAACCCATCCTGCCCATTAAGGTTCTGATGATAAGCCCCATAGATGGCTTGAGGAAACATACTGATGAGCCCCTTAGACCCCAAGTTTCAGCAAAGCCAATGTGTTTGGTGGGTACCTTCATTATATACATTCATATACATGATCTTTCATTCCTGTTTCTATAATCTTATCCAATCTTCTCTTGTCATGATCATGATTGATGATTTGTCTCTCAGGCTTCTCCTATCTTAATCATGCCTCGGTTAGTTCAGAAAGAAAGAAAAATGAAATGGCATACAATTGCAGATGAATGATTATATTTATATCTTAATTCGGCTTAATATGGAAATTGAAGGATCAGACATTTCCTTTACCTACTCGAGTCCAATGCAATAATGCTATATATGTACATTCCATACTTTAACAAAGCACGCCTTCTTGACATGTCTACTTGAATTGGCATGTTAATGATAGTGACAGATTCAGGTTTATAATGAACCTTAAGAGCTGTGAGTTGCAAGAATAGTGATAATAGAAAGTTTATCTCGCCGCGACGTTAGGCTTTTCCTATACAAAAACAACATTTATTGTGATCACTAGCCCGTGATTCGGTCAATTGCAACACTGTTTAAGATCTAGAAAGGGAATCCAAAGCTTCCACCAAGTTATAAACATGAGAAAATCCTGATGAACATTAGCTGTAAAGTTGACTAATATAGTTACTAATCAGTACTTGTTTCTCCATTTTTGGGATTAGAGACACTGGTACTACAATAGAAGACGTAAGATCACACCAACTTTTCAGCAAAATTGTGGTATGGTCTCGTTGATGGAATCCGAAGAAAAGAAGTGACAATCCGATTATCTTTCTTCTAATCAATAACATTAACTTGTTTACTTGGTGACCTTCGAACACAATCAACTCCAACTTCCTTTAAAAGAAGATATTTGTTAACTATATATGATAAATTCTTGAAAAACTTTTACTTTCTTGTACCCAAAAGGTGAAATTGCCCACCCTAGACGCCCCCACACCTTGGCCCGACATAGTAGTGAGGCGGTAAATCATGGTCTAATCTCATTTTAGCTTCTCATAAAGGCGGCCCAGTGCCTGGTGTTCACAAGGAGTCATCACATTGGATGAACTCCCACATTGTCGCTACCGAAACTTGAACATGAGACTTTGTACCCAATTTCCTTTTCAATAACCAAATGAGCTACCCATGCGGGCAAAACTTTTACTTTCTATTTATATTGTTTACGATACTAATCCTTCTTCAAATTAAGAATAGGATAATTAAACCTTCGAGATGTTAATTTAAGATATACAGACGATTCTGTAATTACAATAATTCATTGAGAGTAATTACGAGATTGCTTTGATATATAGAATTTTGCATTAATAAGGGCTCTTAAATTCTGCTCAAGCTTTATATATTTATTTATTTGATAAAGAGAGTAAAAATGAAAAAAAAATATTCATGGAGATAATTAATATATACAAAATTGGAAAATTTCTCTAACAAAAAACCAAAATTTACAAATATAAGTACACCATTTCACCATTATGAAATTAGATTAAACCAAAATGAAATAAAAACACATATGCATTAAACATACATAAACAAAATGATAGTGGAAATCAAACCTTTTCTTGAATCAATCGTTTTGATCCACAACATCTACACTAGCAGCACAAGACAATAACCTGTGAAAGATCCTAAACAAGGCAGAGCACGAGATGTCCTTCACTTTCCTCAACACCAAACACTTTCTCTTACGGCCCTTTTCCTTTCTCTTCTTTCCATGATTGGTCACCTTCTCTTTAACCTTCCCCAGACACTTCTTGGTCCTCTCTGGTACGGTCTCTTTTCTCGAAAACGTGTAGCTTCTTAAGTACATTTGCCTGCAGGAGATGCTATCCACAACCCTAGGGTGCCCGATACCTTGCCCTACACGGTGGACGGTTCTTATGAACTCGGCGTCGGATTCCGACCACCTGCGGAGGTTCACGTACGTGGTCCGAACCGGCACTCTAGGGTCACGTGCATCGTTGACGCAGTTCGATATGCAAACCGAACTCATTGGTCCCTTGTTAAAGCCGTGGAAGTTGTAGGGTTTTACAGCTCAGGTACATATATAGTGGTACAAGGCTTAGATTGTAAGAAAAGATTGATCGAAAGAGGAAGAGAAAGAGCTAATGCGGTTTGTTTGTTTTAGTGGGATATCATCATTCTAATGATTCAGCATAATTTGTAATGAATACAAGCTGGGTATGTCTGTGCTTGGCTTTATACAAGAAGGATGTAGAAAGGAACAAAGAAGAAAAGGTACATATGCATATGCATTAGTCATCTTCATTAGATAATAGATACCACTACCGTTGGCAAAAGGTGAATATTGGAATTAGATATGCAGATCTATAGGCCCAAACTCGATCTAGTTAATGCAGATCTATAGGCCGCAAATCACGTCAATTAGGTATTTCGCACTAGGCAAGTCTTATACGACAGGGTCGATGGAGTTAATTTTAAATTTATTATATATAAATATGAAAACCTTTTATATGGAACATACATCTATCGTCAATCCATATACCTCGTACTTAAATTTTATCATAAACTCTATTAAAATGAATTTCAATATAAGAAAACTCAAACAGTCAACAACATATTAAAAAAGTTACACATTGTGATCATTGTAATTATATTTCTTTTTATTAGTATAATTTGACTAGTTTGTTTCCATAATTTAAATCACATTTGTATTTAATTATTTATATTAATTACCTTCAATCACAACTAATAATTGACAATAATAAGATAAACGGATAAATCCATAATTTAAATCTCTGATTGCATTTCAATTGTAATCTTTAATGACAATTAAAAACTGGAATGAATAGTCGGCTATAATGATAAGATTGGATTAGAGTAAATCACAATTGACATTTGTGTGGTCTGATCAGGAACTTTGAATACCACATGTTGACATGTCATTTATGGAGACATATATGTAGGTAATGTAGCTAAGTGTGTAAAATGTTATGGCTATAATTTTGTAAGTCTTGGTTAAAAATAACTTCTTGACATGTATGTATGTGAGCAACACAAAAGTGGTGCAAGTTTGGTGAATTTCGACCTAATACTATGATTAATTGGCCTTTTCAGAGTTGGTCAAGAACTCTCAAACAATATGTGGCCTTTGACAATTGACAAGCTCGAGCTTTTCTACGCTACATCTTTGGAATTTAAATTGGAAATTGGAATTTTAATTGGAAGTTGGAATCTCAAATTAGAAAGAGATGAAATTAGTAAACAATATATAAATAGAGATAACAAAAAAATTTAATATATTAACGTTTTGGGTTAGAGTGTAATGTCAAGGCCCATGAGTATGCTCTCTCACTAAGCTCATAATGAAGAACTCCCAAGAAAGTGAACTCTCCGGCACCAACAATTATTATCAGAGTTGATGGTTCAGCAAAGGATAAGTATGGAGACGATAATCGGATTCCGTGATTTCCATCCCCACGTGGAAGAGTAAGGAGACTCCTAGTGGGACCAGACCAATGGAGTAAAGGAGCTCTTGATGACGCCATATATACCTGAGCTACTAAGAAAAAGACATTCGCTCAAGGGGAGCCTAAGCTCAATGTAAAAGTTTACACTTGAGGGACAGATTATTGAAATTTCAAGTGTAAGTAGGAATCCTATATTGGAGAGAGATAAAATTAGTGAGGATATATAAGTGGAAAAGGCCATAAAGTTAATGTCTTAAAATAGGCTGAAGTGTGGTATCAAGGGCTACTAGTATGTTTCCTCACTAGACTCATGATAAAGAACTCTCATGAAAGTGGGCTCCTCAGCAGTGATATTATGTATCTAATGTTATTAGATATACTCTTTGATATTCCTAATTTAAGATACAATACAATATTAGAATTTTCACATTTATTAATAAAAATAATAATATTTTAAAATTGAATTAGAAATTATATAAGTAAAATAAAAAGTTTAAAGATTCAATCAATATTAAACCAACATAAAATTAATATATAATAAAAATTCAATAAAATTGAAGAATTTAAAATAGAATTAAAGAAGGAAATTATCTTTATCTATCTAAAAATATAACTTTTTATTAAAATAATCTATTTTATTTTGATTTATAAAATTTATTAATTAGTTTACAATTAATTAATAAATCAACTCATGTTAAAAATAAATCGAATCAAAAATTAGATAGTCCAAAAGTTTTATGCATAAATTAGTTGAAACGATTTAATTTTTTGAATCACCGAAAAATATTTCTTAATTTAAACAATCAAGTAGACTCTTCAATCTTGTTAATTAATTACATTGTTTATCAATATGGTACAATATGTTGTAATTTTAAATTCTTTAATTGAAAATTTTATACATTTAATTTTTTAATATTTCTTAAATTTTGTAAGTACGTATATGTATTAATGCGACATATCGTATTAATTGATTGATACATCATATATGTTTCATGTAATATTTTATATAAGACTATAAAGCTCTTTCAAGTTATTTTTACTTTATATTTCTCATTATTTATAATTTAATTATTATGGAAAATCCAATTTATCTGTGATGAATTTAACTGGTTAGACCTTAATTATTTTGTATATATCGGATCCAATTTTCTAAAAGTTGAACCTAAAACTAAGACATTTAATTGGGTGTCCACCGTCCAATGTTGGGCTGTCAATCAAATGACCATGATTGGAACTAACATCTAAGCAACCAACTATGGGTCAGGCCATTTAATTGCCACCAATGGCCCATTCGTTATTCTTTTTTTTCTTTTTGATAAATTAAAAATATCACTTTTTGAGAAATTACTCTAAATTTAACATATTATACAGTGTTATCAAAAATGTATAAGAAGTTAAACCAGTAAAATAGGAGATTTAAGGTTTAGCTAGTGTTAGACTATTATAAAACTAGTTAAAGAGTAAATAAAATTTTAGAATTTAAAAATTGATAAAAAAGTTGTCTTGACTTATTGAAAAAATTAAAGTTTAATTGAAAAAAAGACTATTAAATGAAAATTAATTAGTTTGTCTTATTTTATAAAAACTAATTAATTTACAAAATTAGCCAATTAATTGATTTTTAAAAACAAAAATTATTAAACTAAATCAAACTGAAAAATTAAAAATAGAACCGAAAAGTTAACCGGTTCAATATTTTCACTATAAAATTGGTCAAAATGGTTTGGTTTTAAAACACTGACATTAAAAGTTGCTGAAATTTTTTAGAAATTCAGCTGAGACATGAGGTATGAAGAGGTTCAGTAGTATGCAGTCTTACTCCTAACTAGTAAAGAAGATATTTCCAATACTTTAACCATTCATTTATCTTAATAAATTTATGATATTTGATAAAAAAAATTCAACACTTCTTACTACATGCATTTCCAAACATTGAAAAAAAATTAGAATAGTGAGATTTAGGAGAGTGTGGTTAACATCTAATGTTAATACTGCATGTGTATTATCTTTAATTTTTAACCAAAATCTATAAAAAAATTCCTGAAAACTAAAAATTAGAAAAAAAATTAGGAATTTTAAAATTTTTAAAAAATTTAAACTGTAAAAGATGTTTATGTGTTTTACTATGATATAAAAAGGTTTTAAAGAGGTTGACTTCAGGGGTTGAATCGGCCTCTGCAGGACAAACTACAAATTACTAAATGGATTTCCTGGTAAAGTTGGGACGACCCAAATTTCATTGGTGTTATAGTTATCGGGGAGGCCTACACGATATGTATTTTTTACGAAGTCAGCGGCAGTTGTAACAAAATCCTCATAGCGTCAGGATTTATTCCTTCTACGCCAGGTTTTCTCTGGAAGCCGTAAACAGAAAAAGAAACAATATCAGGTGAACTGAACCTAACCAAAGACTACGCACGATTCTGATCTACCCATTTTCCAGATCAGGAAAATAAGGAACTTGGAAGCACTTGTCATCTTTATATGCGACAGATTACAAGTATGGTTTGAAGTTTCCAAAAGTGGCAGCTACAAATTGTGGAACATTCAATGGTGGCATTAGGTTAAAAGCTCACCTTTTATATTTAATGGACAAAACAAATTGAACTGTTTAGTCGTGACAACCCGGGCTGACAAAATGACGTAATTTTGTCAAAAATGATGTCGTTTTTTTAATGATAAATTGGGCTTTTAAAAATGATAAATTGGACCTGGCCAACCCAACTGGCTCGGTCCATCTTTTTAGGCCTGTCAGAGCATGTCGAACTAGAGTGGGCCCGACTCATCCTATTATCATCCCTAAACTAATTTGGTGTTATATCATATTTTAATATAATTATATTGGATAAAAGATGTAACATTTTCTTATAATTTAAATTTTTTTAGGAAAAACTCTTTTATCTTTAAAATTTTTCATATTTTTGATTTTTAGTTTGTAGAAAATCTTTTTCTTTTAGACTCTATCTAAAAATAATGATAAACACACGAAGTGTAAATATCATACGGTAATCAAATGTTAATAATACGATAATCTAACTCAACTCTTCAACAATCAATTAAATTTGGCTCAAAATAATAATTTAAAATAATTATAAAAAAATTATTAGTTTGAATTTGAAAATTTTAAAAAAGGTTTTTTCAAAAACCTAAAAAGTTAAAAATTTTCTAAAATTTTTTAAATTATACAAGTGGTTTATATCTTTTACCCTAATTATACTCATATTATTTATAAGTGTTTTTGTATTATCTATAATTGCAATAATAACTTTAACTACATTATAATTTATATTTTTAGTGGTATAAAACCTTATCTCGTAACATCTAATTAAATTCCTTTATCAAAATTAATTATGTTCAGCTTTTTGGTGTTTATCTGATAACATGATAATCATCAAATTGCGTCCCTTGTTGCAATATCCAATAATGTGGCTCTTAGGCATATTTGATTTATTACGGTATCATAACATTATAATCTTTTCTCATACTTAGATTAAAAAAATCAGCAAAACCCAGAGACATCAAACGTGAATTAATCAAATCTCATTAAGTCTCTGTTTATTTGGGTTTATATCAGCAGAGCTTTTTTCTTCTGTAGACCACTTCTAAAAAAAACTTTTTAATAAGCAGTTGACTGTTTGGTTATCATTTAAAAAAGAACTTTTTGAAAGAGCTTCATACAGTAAACTGTTTGGTAATATAAAAATAAAAGCACTTTTAATTTTAACTATATTTTATTTTGTAATAAAAATTATTTATACATATACAAATTATTTAAAGTATATTAAACAATACACAAAGTACAATATATTAATTATTATATAATTTTAAATCACATGAAACATAAATAAAAATATATCAAACTAAATTTTTTATATGGATTATAACATAAGTAAAACTAATATAAAAAAACATATAAAAAACAAAATAATATTATATAAATCCCAAAATAAATATTCAAGTTGACTAAATAGTTAAATACATAATAACTTATGCATTTTATTATAATAGACAAGATGAGTTTGTAAGATAAACGTGAAGATGAGTTTGTGAGTATTGTGAGAATTATCTATAAAACATAATGATAAAATGGACTTAAAAAATAGGCTCATTAATCGATATGAAAAATCTACCAAAAAAGGTCATTTGAGAGGCTTTTTTGAGAAGTTCCAAATTTGAGTTTCTTAAAAAGCTGTATTTTTGCAGCCAAAAAAGTTATATCTATTAAAGAAGTACTTTTTATTTTACAACAAAACACCTATTTTTCTTAAAGAAGGTTTTTGTGGTGAAAAAAAGCTTATTGACCACTAAAAAGCTTATCCAAATATGCACTAGTATAATAACCTAACTCAAGTCTTAAATCTAGCTCGAATTAAATAAATTTGACTTATATTAATAATTTAAGATAATTATAATAAAATATTAGTTCGAATTAAATTTAATTACTTCGGTTCAAATTTAACACCTGAGTTGAATCGTTATGTAAGCGGTATTTAATTAGTCTGTTTATGTTATTCATATTATGTGTATTTTATTATTATTTTAAACTGAATTTTAAGAGAAATTTTTTTCTAAAAAATGAAAAAATAAAATTAAAAAAAATTTGAAGCAAAAAATAAATTTTAAAGTAATTTTAGTTATATTTTTTTTTCAAAATTTTCTTAAATTAGATTTTTTTCCTTTTTTCTAAAAGTTTCTTTATTTATCAATCATATCTATTAAAATGGGTCTTACCCAATAATGTGGTAATGGAATGTCACTAAAAACAAGCGTATCAGGTGCGCTCTTTACAGACAAGAAAACAAGAGTAGTAAAAAGTCAACAATTGTCATCTGAGTATTGATTCTATTGAATATTGTTTTAGGAAAGTCTAGTAGGGGTGAGCATTATTCGGGCCGGCCCTATTACCCCGATCGGCCCGAATTATTTTCGGGCCGGGGTGTGGTAACTCCAAAAAACTTCGGGCCGGCCTAATTACCCGAATTAGGTTATAAAAATACAAAATTTTGGGTTTTTTTTTAAAAATTAAATAAAAAAACAACTTCGGATAATTCGGGTAAAGCCGAACAAAATTTCGGGTAATTCGGGTCGGGTAAGTTCGGGTAAGAAAAAGTTCGGGTTCGGGCCGAGTAAGATGAAAAAAATTCGGGTAATTCGGGCTGAGCCCGAACAGTGAAATTTCAGCCCGAATTACCCGAATGCTCACCCCTAAAGTCTAGTCCTGGACGACGGTTAATAAGTATGAGAATAAAAACGTTCGATTAGTTATATATTATTATTGCATAAATAGTATTTTGATATTTAAAATTTGGGGATTATTTTGTACCTCCTAGATATGTAAGCAATAAAAATCATTCATTTCTTTTTTATTAAAACAATACAATTAATTAGAATATATTAAATATAATTATTTAAAATTAAATACATTCTAATAAAATTAATTAGAATAAATTAAAAATACTTAATTAAATATGATTAATTATGATATATTAAAATTTGATGTAAAATAAAATTTTAATTAATTTTATTTTAACAAACAATATAATTAATTAGAATATATTAAAATTAAATATAATTAATTAGAATATATCAAATTTTCATATAACAATTTAATTATTTTTTTCTTGAGCAAAAAATATAATTAATTAAATATCATTAATTAGAATATATTAAATATAAATATAATTAATTAGAATACATTAAAATTTGAAATTTAAATATATTTTTATTTTTTTCCTTTTTAGTAATTAAATATAATAATTAGAATATATTAAAATTAAATATAATTAATTAAAATATATTTCTTAACATTTTCAACAAATTAATCACTTACAATTATGTAATTATTCGTTCGTCCTAACCAATCACCTTAATTACTATTATCCCGACCAATCAAACACCTTAGCTGTCAGTCTCCAATAGATAATGACAAAATTGCCCTACGACGAATCGTTTTGTAAATATCGGTTAAAAGCTTCAAGAACAGCAAGTTAGGACTAAGCACACACTTAACAACGTATCAACAACAATCGAAATTTACTATTGTATTAAAAATTAGGTACAAAATTAAATCAACAAAATAAGAAATTTCTAGTTAAAATTTTAACTATTATTAAATTGTTATAAAATTTATATATAATAAAAATAAAATAAAATTGAATATTTTGAAATAAAATTTAAGAATAGAAGAAAGTAAAGTTTAATTAAAAAAGAAAATTATTAAATAAAAATTAAGTAATGTATTATAATTTATAAAATTAATTAATTTATGAAAATTAGACTATTAATTAATGAATCAATTGATTATTGATAATAAATGTTATTAAGATAAACTGAATCGAAAAATTGGTCAATTCAAAATTTTTATGATTAAATTAGTTGAACTGATTCAATTTTTTTAATTATTAAAATTTACTATTATAAAAATAACAATTAAATATCTATTTAAATATAAGGAGTTTGTTACAATTAGAGAATAGAGCAATCATAATTCATATGCAGGTAAATGGGGGTGTTTTATAGATAGCGTTTAAGCTATATTTCAACTGGTTAAAAGCTGGTTGAGTTGGTTGATTCAATCTTACCAGCTATTTTTTGAAAAGCTATTCTAGGTATCGTTTCAACTTATCAGCTAATAAAAATTTTGCTCAAAGGCAATTGTACCCTCATACTCATACTCATAGCTCATCTTAAGCAACCGGTAGGCCTTAGGTTTTTCACTTTAAAAAGAGAAAGTTATAATTCGTGCGTAGATTTTTCATAATCTCCTCAAGCCGTCTTCTCTAAATACTTAAAAATCATCGACTTGTCAATTATTATTATTATTATTGTTGTTGTTATTGTTATTTATTATTATATATCTTACGTTTTTATTATAGTTATAAACTTAATTTCTGTAAAATTAAATATCTAAAATTTAAATTCTTACAAAAATATTCAACGAAATAATATTCATGTTCTTATAATTTTTAAGTTATGTTCTCATTAGTCATTTTACACATAAACAGTTAATCCTAAATAACTAATTTTACCAAACATCTTTAATAAACAGCTAATGTTATCCGTTAGTCAAATCAGTTGATATAATTAGCTATTAGTTAGTAGCTGATAGAATCAACTAGCAGCTAATGCAATCACACTACAAGAAAAATGTGAATTAGCGACGGAAATTTAGCAACGAACAATATACCGTTGGAAATTAGCGACGGAAATACACTTTCCGTCGCTAAAATTGATTAATTCAGCGACGGAACTAAT
>JAOQMR010000005.1:35027378-35049532 GCA_027563865.1 Erythroxylum pelleterianum | reverse complement strand
AGTTTCCACGTAAATTCTCTTGTGTTATTATTTTCTGATATTTTGTCTATTAAATATCCTTGGGTGTGGGTTTGGGAAGGTTTAAAATTCCTAACAGTTCTAATACCACATTTGAATCAGTAATGCTCACTATTGACCCTGACACGACCTTTCTATATATGTTTGCCTCAACATAAGTCATTCCTTAATCATTATACCTTTAAAGGTTATCTTATACTTTTTACTAAAAGCATGAAACTTACAAAAGTTTTCCTTCCTGTATTGGACATCCTTCAATAAGCTTTTCTTATGAAGTTCTTTAATCTCTCACTTATCAAAATGATTTACCCGTATGTGTGATACCATAGTATTATTCTTCTTCTATGCAGATTAAGACACAACCACAATTTCCATTACTATTTTTCCTATTAGGATATATATGTTCCGTTGTAATTTTTCTTTTATCACAGTTAATGCACCCTTTACCATCTAAAGCTTCTCATATTATATAATATAGTATCAACAAAGTTCTCATATAAATTGAACATAAAAGCATTATGGTTGACCCTTATCTTCAATTTTAACGCTAACATCTTTCTAAATCTGAGATGATCCAGTCAAAATTATTAATGTAATTTTTCACATGTATACTTTTTGACATCCTCAAGGTATATAGATGTTGCTTTTAATATAAATGATTTGTAAATACTATTTTCTAATACTTAATTTTAAGTCATTTCTATAACAAAATAACTTTTGTTTCAACAACCACTCCTGTGAGGACCTTATCACCTAAACACAATAGTATTGCATTGTGCACCTTCAATGGAATCTCTTCCTTCTTATATGCTTCCAAATTCTTCGGTAATCTCCTCTTGTCGACGTTGTTATGCCATTGCTGCTAAACAAGAATTGTTGTCATCTTCATCTTCCATAGAGTGAAAATATTCAATTTATTAAACTTCATAATATTGAATTTATGAAGAGATATCCTAATAGCAAACCTTAGAGTCACAAAAGACAAAATTTAGGCTTTGATACATATTATTACAATATCAATTGCTTTGATATTAATTGTTGTGAAAATAGTAATTTGGAAGAAAATAAGAAATCAAAAATACAATAATTTAAGTGGTTTAGTCAATCTATTTGACCTTTGTCCATGAGTAAGCAAACCTAATTCTTTTATTGATATGAAAAATATGATACAAAGAGAAATATAATAACTACAACATTATATAACCTCCTAAAGGTTCTCTTTAAAGATTGTCACCAAAGTCTTCCAAGATCTTACTTACAAAACCTTTATTAACGACTATTTTACTTGTAAGAATTCTAATTAAGTGAAACTTCGTTATCATAAAAGTTTAAGACCACCAATATTATATTTTCACATAAGCTAAAAGTTATTGAAACTATATTTTCATATATGTCTAGTTACACTAAAATTCTATTTCACTAAAATTTAAGGCATATCGCTCATAAACTAAGTAAATATATGTTGCCTATCATTTATAGTTTTTTTTAGAATATAAAAAATTCATTAAAAAATAGAGAAGTTTACATCAGAAGAGGTACTCTCCTATGTGAGGTAGACTCAATTGAAACACTGATATATCTAGGTTAAGACAAAAAGGCGACGTTTAAAATAATATTTAGTGAGCAAAGTCGTTTAACATTTAGGGAATAACGAAATGTGTCTTTCTCAAATCTTCAAATGTTTCTCGATTTGGGAGGGTGAAAGGTGATGCTCTGACGGCGAGGCTAGTGGTGTGGCTCCACAGTGTTTTTTCTACTCTTTTCTCCGCACAAAGAAGATCTTAACTTAAGTAACATACTTAACTTCATAATCGCGATGACTTTTAGCGATTAGGGCATAACCATATTGTTAGACTCTTTAGACATTGCTTTCTTTTAGAGGTTTGGGGGTTCAACTCTACGGTGACAAGTCAGAGGGGGTGATCTCAACTTAGGTAAGCTTCTCAACTTAGTATGATTCCATCCTTTATATATATGAATCTCCACAAAATAACAAACTATATGTTGATAACAGGGATCTGGTTGGACAGCGGTGTTCCTTCAAGCATGATGTGACTAAGGAAGAAGCATATCTGAGAAAGCCCTTTCCTTTCCAATAGGTGAGTCTAAATCTACCTATACTTCAGTGGTTTTTGTGAGTAGGTGAATGAATAATCTGCTAGAATCTAGGAATTTCTATGTTCTCTCACTACTTCTCTGAATTGTTCTGAACTAAGCCCAGGTTGTATGAAACTTTTTTTTAAAACATGAATTAGGAATAGACAATGAGGACTATATTCTCCATATAAGAGCCATTCCTCTACTACAGTGCAGGTTCAACTGATTTGTAATTAGTTGTTCCCTTATGCTAGCAATGGTGAGTTCTATAAGAGAGAATAAAGAATTAGATTTCTTTTTAAACCTTCTACTATTCCTCTCATTCCAAATTGCATGAGCACATGTAGCAACCGAGACTAATATAATAGCCCTATCATATTTAGAAATATGTAGATGTGATAACTACAGTAGGATGTCAGAGAGTCTACAATAGTTAAACCCTGGGGCACATAGTCTAGAGATTTTTGCCCAAATCGCTTTAGAGAAAACATACTCGAAGAGGAGATGGTCTCTAGTTTCATCCTCTAGGTTGCAAAGGATATATATCTTAGAGGAAGATAGGAACTTCAACCTATCCAAAGTGGTGAGTCTGTTCAACATAGCTAGCCAGAGAAAAAAACTAGCATTAGATCTAAGAACCTTGTTCCAAATCAGGGGATACCATCCTAATCTATTAGTTGTCCCATCTCTCAACTTGTTAGCTTCCCTTATAATTATTTCTGAAACTGAAATCCCATTCCATAAATAAATATCTCTCTCTCTGAGGCTTCTAAATTACGGAATGGGCAAGAGACTAATCTCATGTTATGATAACATCCAAATTCCATTTCTAATTATTTCATGGATCTTAGTTTTCTTAAGGAACCTCTCCAATAGAGTTCTTGCCAACTTATTATGAATTAAAGCTCCTTGCCCTGTCCAATTGTCATATCATAAGGAAATTCTTTCATTTGCCCCTATTTGACAAGTTATGTACTGTCGAACTTCTTCCCTCATTCTAAGAATTTGGTTAAAGAACTAAGAGTAATTGTCTTTGATTCCTAGAGCCCAAAGACTCTCACTTTTAATATATAGATGTGAATCCATTTTATCCACATTGATTGTTTTTCACTTAGGATTCTCCAAATCCTCTTGGTCATAAGTAATCTGTTTTTCTTGCTGATTGACTCCAATCCTAATCCTCCTCCCTCTCTCGGCTGACAGATATTCTTCCAACTAACTTTTGCTATTCTTTTCTCACCGTTTTCTTTCCCCCATAGAAACTGCTTCATCAGTTTTTCAATTGTTTTAATAATCCCTTTGGAGAGAAATAGGTAAGAATATCAGTAAGTTTGCATTGACATTATTACTGATTTCAGAAGCTGAAGTTTCTCTCCATAGGATAGGGCTCTATTAGTCCATGACTCCAATCTTTTCTAAATTTTTTCTATTGGGATACATTCACAAAACCTTAGCCTCCTGGATGAGATAAGAATGCCTAAATATAGAAGAGGAGGATTTTTGACTTCCATACTCGTAGCTAGAGACAAGGCATTAGAAAGGTTATAAGCACTTTTGGAGAGCATGAAATAACTTTTATGGAGATTGATACTTAAACCCGACATCTCCTTAAAAGAATTGAGAGTACTCATCAGAAGAGAGACTGATTGAACATTAGCCTTGCTTAAAAGAATAAGATCATCTGCAAAACATAAGCTTATTAGAGAAAGCTTCTTACATTTGGAATGGTATCTGAATCTAAAGTCCTTTGAAGTGTTATGCTTCAACATTTGAGTAAGAACCTCCATGTAAATTAGGAATATGTAAAGGGACAGAGGATCACCTTGCCTAAGTCCTTTTTTGCCTTTAAACATCTTCGTGGGGCTCTCATTTATCAATATTTCGTAGTAAGCAATAGTAATGCATTCTTAAATCCACCTTATGAAACTATAGGTAAATTTCATGACCTCCATAGTTTGTAGCAGAAAACTCCAATTCACACTATCAAAGCTTTCTGTAATTCCACTTTAATAGTGTAGTTTTAAGGGCTTTTGCTGCGATTATACCCTTTCAAAAACTCCTGCACTAGAAGAATATTATCCCCAATATCGCTGTTACTCATAAAAGCTCCTTGATTCTCACTGATGAGTAAGTGTAAAACCACCTTCAGCTTATTTGCTAAAATCTTGGCGATGATCTTATAAAGGAAATTAGTACAAGAAATAGGTATGAATTCACTCCTGGTGACCAGGGTTGGACTTTTTAGGGACCAAACAAAGTAATGCCCTGTAAATCTCCTTAAGCAGTACACCTTTTAGGAAAAACTCATGTACAACCTCCTTAACTAACCCCCCCCCCCACTACTCCAAGTTTTTTGGTAGAAGACCCTATTCAACTATTAGGTCCCCGTGCCTTAGAGCCATTCATATTAAAAACGACCTTCTCTATTTCCTAATCTATAACTGGTCTAATTAACAAAGAAGCCTCATGTTTAGGAAAACAAACTGCCTAAGATCAACTCCAAATCTTGGTGGGGAAATGTCTGAACCTAGGAGGTTTTTGTAAAAATTCATTGCTTCCTTAGCAATTCCATCTTGTCCAAACACAACCTCACCAGCTTCAGTTTTGATGGAAGTGATTCTATTTACATTCCTTCGAGCTAACACTGAATTAAAAAAAGAACTTAGTGCATCTGTCCCCATCCTTTATCCAATTAACTCTGGCTCTCTGCTTCAATAATGAACATTGATTATCCACCAATTACAAGTAGTTCTTAAGGGCTTCCTTTTCAGTTGTAGCTAGAGTACCATCTGTGGGATTATTTGCCAATGATTTCTGAATGACTGAAAGTTTATCTCTAGTTGTTTCTATCTCCTTAGAGAAATTCTGACCTCTCTTTAAGTTAACGGTCTTCAATTCCTGTTTAATAGACTTGAGCTTTTGGAGGCAAATGTACCGTTTAGTCCCATATAACTCACACTCCAAACCCTTCATTATTGCTTCTTGAAACCCTTCCATATTTACCAGAAAATGGTTAAACCTGAAAGGATGATGGATTCTGGTAGTAGTAACCAAGTTATCAATCCTTATAGGAGTATGGTCGAAAATTTAAAGGTCTAGGAATTTTGTTGAGCTTCCTAAGAAAGTATTTAGCCATTCCACATTAACCATTGGCCTATATATGCTAAATAAAGCTTTGTTTGTTTGACCAAGTGAACCTATGGCCTTCAAAATTTAAATCTGTAAGTTCCACCTCCTGCATATAATCGAACATATCAGAAAAATAGTTGAGTAAGTTACAATTTCCTTCCGCGTCTGATCTGAATAGAGTGGTGTTAAAGTCACTACTAACTAACTATGGAGCATTAACCGAAGCCTTAATTCTTCGTAGAGAATTCCAGAGTTCGGTTCTTTGAAACACAGTATTAAAACCATGGACAAATGTAGCTAAAATACAAGAATTTTCCGTTTTAAAGTAGAGTTTAGTGTGAATAAACTGCTGACTGGATTTCAAAACCTTCACCTCTAAGAATTCACCATCATAAGCAATAATAATCCTTCCATAGGCATGACTTTGGTGGTTTGTAAGAAATTGCCATTTCCTACCCAAACAACATAGTTTATTCAGATTAACTTCTTTAATTTTAGTTTCCAAAAGGCAAAAAACCAAAAGCTTTTCCTTTAGAACAAAATCCCTTATCGCATTGAGCTTTGAAGGGTTATTTATTCCACAAACATTCCATACAATCAGTGTAACATCCCAGACCACCCGCCCACAGATATTGTCCGCTTTGGGTTGCCCCTCAGGCCAAACCCCTCATGATTTTGCTCTTCCCACCCTTAAGAAAATGCGTCTTGTGGGGAAGAGGTATCCATACCTTTATAAGACATACTTCGTTCTCCTCTCCAACCGATATGGGATCTCACACTCTCCACCCCCCTGAGGACCCAGCCTAGCTGGCACAACGATTCGAGTACCGGTTCTGATACCATTTATAACATCCAAGGCCACCCGCTCACAGATATTGTCCACTTTGGGTTACCCCTCGGGCCAATCCCCTCACAGTTTTGCTCTTTCCACCCTTGAAAAAATGCGTTTTAGGGGGAGAAGTATACACACCCTTATAAGGCGTATTTCGTTCTCCTTTCCAACCGATATGGGATCTCATCATCTACCCCCTAGGGCCCAGCGTCCTACGCTGGCACAGCGATTCTAAAACCAGCTATGATATCATTCGTAACAACCCAGACCACGCGCCCACAGATATTATCCGCTTTGGGTTGAACCGTGAGGGGTTTGGATCGAGGGGCAACCCAAAGAGGACACTATCTATGGGCGGGTGGTTTGGGCTGTTATGGATGGTATCATAGCTGGTTCCTGAACCGTTGTGCCAGTTAGGTTGGGTCCTAAGGGGGTAGATATTGTGAGATCCTACATCGATTAGACATGGGAGCAAAGTACGCCTTATAAGAGTATAGATACCCTTCCCCCACAAGACGTGTCTTCTCAAGAGTGGGAAGAGCAAAACCGTGAGGGGTTTGGCCCGAGGGGCAACCCAAAGCGGATAATATCTATGGGCGGGTGGTCTGGGATGTTACAAATGGTATCAAAGCCAATACCCGAATCGTTGTACCAGCTAGGCTGGGCTCTAAGGGGGTGGAGAATGTGAGATCCCACATTGGTTGGAGAGGAGAACGAAGTATGCCTTATAAGGGTGTAGATACCTCTCCCCCACAAGACGTGTTTTTTCAAAAGTGGGAAGAGCAAAACCGTGAGGGGTTTGACCCGAGGGCCAATCCAAAGCGGACAATATCTGTGGGCGGGTGATCTGAGATGTTACAATCAGAGTCATAAGAGATTACTTTTCCCTTTAGAGCCTTTCCTACTACTCTTGTTACTTTTCCGAGAGATAACCTGATCAAACTGCTCCTCTTGAGAAACTCCATTCTGTAGATCAACCTTCTGTAGGCTTTGTTCATTCTGTTTGGGATCAAGAACTCCTCCACTTGGATTAATTCCACTAGTTTCCAGTACATTCTCCGCCTTATTCATTAGTGACTTATTTAGGTCACCCGATGACTTCTGAAGAGCTCCTTTCTGCTGGTCTGAATCTGGGCTATTCTCCTCATGAATGCTCTCCCCATTTATAGGAGTTTCATTATCAACCTAAACCCGTTCATGATTTTCATATACTTGTTCTGCCTCCTCACACTCTTTGTTGCCTTTCGAAATATACCTTTCCATACTCATAACCTCCCAATAGTCACCTCTAGTGAAGATTCTTCCCATACGTTTCCATTCTTTGCCTTGAGCTTTAAGAGACGATTTTCATTTGTATGTTACCATAACTTTATCCTCTCTAAGAGATTATTCATTTTCTAACCTTAGGATAGGGATGTTGTCTTTCATTTCCTTAGAAATATCCATACTCACATATAACCGAGCAAATCCTACCTTTTTCCTCAACGAAGTGTTTTCATCCATACATATTGGTTTCTCCAAGTAACTAACTAGCATACTTAACTTGGTAGTCCAATATTCTAAAGGAATGTTGTGAATATTCGCCCATAGAGGAATGTTCATCATTTTGACTTTTTTGTAATTCCATGCTTGGTTGCCAATTTTAAAGAAATAAAGGGAGTTGAGAGATATGCCAAGGGCCTTCTTCAATTATCTGTTGAGCTTCTGATTTTGAAGAGAAGGTAAATATTAAGTTATCCTCCTTAGTTAGCATTACCTTCATTAGACCTCTCCCATTCTAGTTTCTCTGAGTCCATGCTTGTATCACTGAAAAAGCATGCCTTTTTGTCCATATAAAAACCAATAAGAGTAGCTTCCCATGTCTTAGCTCCTTCCTACAGAATGTCTAGACTAGGAGCCACCATTATCTTTCTTTCTATCTCCACAAGTAGACTAAAAACCAAGGAAGAATCAGAGTTATCTCCCGCGGCTTGTTTCAATGTCTTCCTAAGTCCTTTAGCAATGTCACTAACGGTAGGGACAGAAAGTTTGGGAGGAATGGCAGAGGTAGAGGGAGGGATAGCTGTAGAGAGGGATAAGGAAGAAGGATGGGTTGTAGAAGATTGGGAAGGGTAGGAGGGTTTAGGAAGGGGATTCAGGGAAGTGGCAGTTTTAAAGGTAGTAGATAGTGGTGGAAAATCAATCTCTATTTTAAGCTTTGGAAACTAATTTAATATGTTGATGCTTTGTTTTGCAGGTCATGAAAGAGAGAAGAAAGCTGGAAAGGAAATAGAGGGCTATGGTATTTAGATCGAGGATGGTAAGAGTTCAGATCTAGGGTTAGGGTTGGGTGTGTGGAAAGGAAGTTAGAGAGCAGATTCCTCCATCATATCATTAATTATTGTTGGTTAGCCATACAATCCTATCATTTATAGTTATTATCTAGTTTATATAGAATTTTTAAATTGCTTTATGGATAGTAAATTCAACTACAATTGCATTAAAACTATAGGACATGCTTTAATATGCTAGAAAATAGTCCAACGTATCTTCTTTGGGCATTCTTTAACATTTTGTTTAACTATTTTCATCCACTTGTTATGTGCTTTGTCAATAAGTAGGCATGAGTCATGTTGAGATTGTACTAGTGCATCGAGATTGTACTATTAGAATTCGATAAAACCATATTTAAGTAGAGTTATTTTAATTATTTTGAATTTAATTTATTTTTAATTTTTTAATTTTAAATAGAATTGGATTAAATCTAAGCATTATTAAATCTATTGTTTGGTGTGCGATTTGTCAAAAAGAATTTCATTGTGTACCTAATCTCCATTATAGAAAAGATCTTATTGGCCATATTTGTTCGAGAATGAAAAAGGTGAAGGAATAAGCTAAAAATATTGCCGTCACTACCTAACCTTCCTCCACAACACCACTAACAAGGTTGATGCCACGCCTAGCATCCATCAAAGCAATCGATAAGATAATGGCATTCCACATTGAATCAAACCTGTTTCTTTACTTAGCAAGATCTACCTTTTTTAATGGCATCCACTGTGAAAAATCGAAGGGCTAGTAATTTTGTAAACTTTTCAATTTTACCGCGGACGTTTATAGCACAAACGAAAATAAAAGCAATCAAAACGAAATAATAAAAAGCACCAGAAATTTGGTAATGCAGTTCGGCACACCTTATCTAGGTTCGCGGGGCCCTCACCTAGCTTAATACTTTCACTAACGACAATAGTTTTTACACAAGGCTTTACTGAGTCGACACCACTCAACCTTTGACACTATCGTCTTCACTACTTATAAAAGTAATTTCACACCAAATAGTACAGCCGCCTTGTACTAACCTCAACAAAGGATTTATCTCAACAATCTATTAATTGAAAAACAATAAATAAAAGACTCAAGTATTTGAAAAATTAATAGCAAAATCTGAACACACTTGAGATTGAAACAGAACAACTTTCCTATAGGTTTAGCTCCTCCGAAAGAGATTTGAAAGTTGTTCACACACAATCAGTCCAGCTGTGAGCCATTGCACAAGGATGATAGACCAACATGAGCAATCTCCATACGATCAATACAGAGCCGTGAATCTCCTACTCAGAAAACACGTACTATACCCTTTAATTGTTATCAATCAAGCAAGGAATACACCACCAAAGAACACACAAACAAACAGCTCACATCTTCAATAATAACTTATCAATCCACATGATGCCCAAGGCACTCACAATGCTCACTCATAAACAAAGCTGTGTGTCTCACCAAAGCCAGAAACCCCAAAATCACTTTAGCTATTTTTCACAAAAAACAATTGACGCACCCACCAAAGAGCACCGGAGATAGTCGTCAATTAACACACCAAAATCCCACACAGCAAAGACCAATGTCCATCCAAAAGCCCTTTGCCCCACATCTCAAATTCCAGTAGTACCCTACACGTAATACCCATATTTCTTATCAAAATACACATAGGGCTCTATCATAACTAGAAGCTTATCCCCAATTAAATTCAATTAACTTGGATTTGAATTTTAAACTTATCAATATTATGTTAGATGTCTAATTATTGAAAAATGCCAAAACTAAATAATAAGATATATACCATATATATTAACAATCCAAAACCAAATAATAAGATATATACCATATATCTTAACACACCAAACTACCAAGTCTGATATTGTTGAAGTTCTTCACGTGAAGAGAAGACATGCATATGCACGCCATTTTTTCATGTTTAGGTTTATGGAATTCCATGATTGTCAACGTTAGGTCTAATCCGTGGAGAAAACCCTGGGTTCTAATTGGTAAGTTTTTGTGAAGAAAGCGGGCCAACAAAGGTAATTAAGTTGACATGATACTACTAACAGTTAATGCACTGATGAGCATGTTCATTACCACGATTTATAGTTTAGTTGAATTTCCTCTAATGGAGACGCTCCTCCTATTATTAATCCTGTCATTGCCCCTGGAAGTGATATGAGACCTACTGCTTTAGCATTGTCCAATACCGGCGAAAGGGCAATGGTTAAAGCTCTTCTAACTTGGTCAAGTGTGGACTGATGTGGGGTTGCACCAAGAGCTAGTGCAGTCTCTACTTGCCTAAGGGATCACCAATTTGATGAAGCCCTATTGAAAATTAGAAACCTGTCAAGTTGCAGATTTAATCTAACGGAAATTGATCAAAATTTAGGACTATTTGTTGATACTGTGTTACTTTTCTGCGCTCTTGGAACTTACCAGGTTAGTTTGCAGTTTGATGTCATCACGGAGCTTCTTCATGGTGACGCCACTTACTGTCATTGCATTTCCGACTATCATTCCTGCAACAGGTATGATGTATCTCGGAGTGAAGGGGAACATGTTTAGTACCATGAGCGAGAACATCGTCATTGAGGTTCCGATGAGGATTGAAGCTCTGGCGATGCACTTTCCTCGGGGCACATTCTTGGCACGTTGACCAGCTGTATAACCAGATATGGAGACCTACATGGAAGATCGCAATAAAAATTATAAATCCTGCATACTGCCCATAGATGATAACTAAGCCAACAGATTTAGCAATATAGAAGGATCAAAATGCAAGAACCATCCGTGAAAAGATAAGCGAGAAAGATCCAAAAGCTCTGGTCCCGACTGAAAATGAACTGCAATACAAACCCAATTACTGAAAGCTGAAGAAAAGCTCTAACGATAGAATAAACCATCTCTCCCCCCAATCCTAGTTTTTGCAAGAAAGACAACAAGACTGTCATGAACACCACCGTCGTGGCAGCAAGAGGCTTCAGCATGCTTTTCAAAAACTCAAGTGGCCACTCAAGATCCATTTACACTACCTAGAAAAGGCCAAGAACAACTACAAGAACTTTCCTGAAAAAGACCGGAGCTTGATTTAATTACGGTGCAAGTTAATGGTCCTTCCCCTGATAAAACCGAAGGTATCTTGTGGACTTGCTACTTCAGAAACAATGTAGTATTATATAATATATAAGAAATCTACAGAGTGGACATGTTTCTTGTTGTTGTCACTACTTGTCACTACCTTCTTTTTCATTTCTCTTTTTTTTTGGGTTGCCCGCGAGATATCTTAGAAAGGGCTCAATTGTGGGAAGACATCTTTAAGCCATCCACACTCAAATTAATCTCTGCTTGAGCCGGGTAGATCCCTTGTGGGAGGTAAAGCTCTGACCCTAAGTTTTAAACAGCTGCATACATAAGGAGGGTCAACCTCACTTAAACCAGGAGAGACCCTTACCAACTCACCTACGCCTTAGGGTTCTTTGTCATTTCTCTTTACTCTTCACTATTGGACGTTACGGTCATACTCTCTTAAACACCGCCTTACTTGCAACGGTTATAGAGAGTTATCTCCTTACCTACACTCTCTCGATTGAGCCTATCGTACAGGTATTAAGTTATGAAATTGTACCTATTTTGGACGTAATTATTGTTAAGATGTGGAAATTATTATCCGAAATTAATGAAATTATCCTATAATTGTTTACAGATAGTTTTCAACACCTTAGGGATGAAATAAGATCAAAAAGATGCAAAAGAAGGAAAGAAATCCTAAATTCCCAATTTGGCCGAAATTCAAGACTAAGCGTGGGCACGCCTAAGGATGGCATCTGGTATCTGCAGATAAAATTTCAGAAGTTGATTTCAAGTAAAACACAATCTTTAAAGATTCTCTTGCCATCTTTTCAAGAAGTTACCTATTGAAATTAGAAGAGCACCTAATCTGGACAGAATCAAGAGAAGATAACGAAGAGATAAGCATAAAAGGGGAAGAGTTGGTGATTGACGCAAGCTAGCTTAGGTGTAGAATAGGATTTTCGTTTATGCACTTTTCTGGTTTTCTTGTTTTTACGTTTCTGCATATTTCAATTAGGATTTTCGTTTCTTTCATTAAAGAACCAGGGATGGAGACTTATTGCTTTGTTATTTCCTTTGTTTTCAATTCAATTATGAATAGCTAATTTTCTTATCTTGGTTAAGGGAATCCATATTACATGTTGTTATGGTGAGATATTTCGGATACTTTTTACGTTGTTAATAAACATTGGGTATCTTCATATCTATTCTTTCTAATTGGATTTATTAGTTTCTAGCTGCACAACTAGAGATTAATTGATTCAATCGTTAGATTAACAGGATATGACGTTCAGTTTCGGTAATCATAAGTAGCAATTAGGATTAACTTCTCTACGTTAGAGTCGGGAAATTCTAAGAAGATATTCGCTTGATTGATTGCATGTCGTACATGTTTTTCACTTGCTCATTGGTTCTTGATTCTTAATGCTATTATTCAATTATGACTACGATCGTATTTAGGTTATTGTTTAATAAGAATGTTAGGATACATGTTTCTAATCATTACACTTAAGAGAAACTTCCCCCAATGAATGTTTATTAATGATTGCAATTTTATGTCAAGGATCCATAGTAGCGTGATAGCATCGGTGACTCGAAACCAAGGTATTTTCTCATTGATTTTTTAGATTAAATTATTGCTTTTAATTAGTGATTTTTCCCTTTGATTTTTCTATTATTGCTGTGATTACACAACCCCTCCCTTTTACTTTTGTTATTTGTTTCGTTTGAATTCGCTAACCTCTACCGTTAAAAATTTCTTGTGGGAACGATATCCGCTTACCACTACTACATTAATTTGTTTTAACGGAAGTGAATTCTTTTATATTTGGTTGCAGGCGACAACATCGCCAACAGGGCTTGCCTAGTATGGAGTACCCAGTTGGTGTGATTTGCATACTATTGTATCAATCCGAAGGTTTACCCAATGCGCATCCAAAGGATAACGGCTGCGGGTTCCTCTATTTAAAAAAATAGTTAAGACACAAGTATGTAACACTTTATACGATCACGTATCTCCTGAGAAGAGATTTTTCCATTTTGTCTTCACTGGTTCATCGTTCTCATAAATCAAAAAGTTATCTAAAATTAACAAAGTCTCAAAATCGAGTTGGACACGTAACATATTTCTGATGATTTTGTTACGTATAAGAAAATTTACAATGGATCCTTGTTGAAACAAGATGGAAAAGTATATTTCATCCTCTGAAAATTCTGAAGATTATAAGAAAGTAATTTAGTAATAAAAACTTAAATTTTGTCCTAATATTTTTATATTTTTTAAAAAATGTTATTTTATTTTATTATTAAATTAATAATATAAATTGTCAAATAATATTATGTTCAATCAAGAACTTCAGTATTAAGAGTAATAATATCATTTTCAACTAAAACATCAACTTTTATAAATGAATTCCTAAAATATTTTATAGGCGGGAAAAAAAATCAGACTTGCATATTTTTAATGTGATCCATTTTATAATGTATAATATTTTTAATTTAGTGCTAATTTTTTAATTTAGTAATTAGGTTTTTAAAATTAGTACAAATCAAGTTAAATATAATATTTCTATCAAATAACATGACATTTGGAAACAATATTTTAATTAATTAGATATAAGACTGTACCACTGTACTTACCCAAATCTCATGTTTTAGTATAATTTTTACCAAATTATTGTTGTTACTGTTATTTGATAAATAACATGTCAATGTTAATTTATAAGTTATTTCAACAAAACAACATTGTTACTTAAGTGTTACAAGTTTTAAAAAATTAATTACAAAATTTATAATTTTAATATTAAATTAATTTCTTTAAAAATTAGACATTTTTTAATATATTTCGCTTAAAATTATAATAACTTATGGGCTTAGGCTTACATGATTTCGATAAAGCCCGTAAATTAACAATTTTGGAAAACGAGGCTTCTGATCCAAACGACGTCGTGGGACTCATCCCCAACAAGCGATGATAAGCAACGCTTGAAAACTTCAGAAGCAGCTAAGCTCCACTGCACTAGACAGAGCAGATACTTACTCCAACTTCTCAAAATCTCCCAAACAATGAGTCTTCGACGAAGCTTGAATCTTCGGTGGTCGAAACCAATCCCTGGGTGTCCGTTCTACGCCCGTGGATCGCCGAGGTGGTTCTCCACCGAAGCGGAACAACCGCCGTCATCGGCGGATTCATCAAACGATTCCTTCATTCCAAATGTTTCCACAGGTAAAACTTGGATAAGGGTTTAGGGTTTATTGGAATTTGATACTCGATTGTCTAGTTCTCGAAGAAGTGATGTAGTTTTACGTGTGTGTTTTAGGGTTGATGTATGGAAAAGTATTTGGGATCTCAAGGCACACCTTCAAGACTGACATTATTAATATGCTTCAAGGAAGTAATTTGACAGTTGATGACATAAAGTTCAGCTACAATCGCAACTATATGCCTATTGCATCGTATGCTTTTTCTTATCATTTCAAATTTAATGCACTACTTTGGTGGATGACTCTGGTAGTGTTTGCATTTTACCATTTCTTATATCCCTCATATGGGGTTATCTTGTTCAGTTTTTTCATATTGAAATGAAGAGTTAAACCATTCAATTCCTTAGGTGTTTGCTTCAGAAAGCATCTTTTTTTTGCTAAGATGGTGTTTATGGTATATCAGTATATCCTGACACAAATAGGGTGAAAATCTAGACCTTGGACTAGGACAAAAACCTAAATTTAATCTAGCTAATAAAGCTAGAGCTAGCCATGAAGGTACAAACTTCCCGTTTATGGTTTGAAGGATTATTTAAAATTTTTGAAATTTCTGTTTCCAGCAGCTTGTTATTGTTTTTGCAGGATGGTGCAATTTCCTTCACATCAAGCCTATGATAGTGCAACTAGGACACTTGCAAAAAAGGGAAGGTTGTACAGACTGGAGAGGGTAATGATGCCACTGATTCATTTCACAAGATTTGATTCATGACCCTTTTTGGTATTCAGAATTTGATAGGTTATAGTATTTTTGTGTGGAGTCAGGCTGATCGATCTGAATGGGATATCCTTATGCCTTATGATGGGAAAACTGTAAGTCCATGTCACCTTTTCGTGTACATGTTCCTTTGAGTTGTTTTTCCTTATTCACAATCTAAATAGCCGTGTTATTATGTGAGGTTGGAAACTATCTGGCATCAGTCAACCAGCATATGCATGTACCTTAGAACTGCAAGTTTCATTTTGTCTGGATTAAGTTGTTAACATATGGATTTTGCTTTGACACTATTTGCATACTACATTATATAGGTAGAAAATTGTTTAATATGATTGCGAAAGTATCAATTGTTCTTATCCTGTTGATTAGTGCATTTAATATATGCAATTGAAGATTTTGGCAAAACTCCCAAGCTGATCCCTGTATGAGCCCACCCAAAATTTTCAGGTTTTATTGAGAGGAGTACAACGAAATGCATCTATAGACGATGTAGAGCGTTTCCTTTCTGGTTGTGAATACGACCCATCTTCCATCCAAATGCCAAGGTTGGTGGGGAGGATTCCTCTAATTGGGTTCTCCAACAAACAAAAGGAACTATTATTTGCAGTTCTTATTACACAATCCTTTAAATTTATTGCAGGCAAGGATCACCCGTAACGCTTGTACGCTTTCCAACGAGGACTGCAGCTATGAATGCATTTATTACAAAGAGTAGAGGCTTTTGTCTTAATAACCCTATCACAGTTCGAGTTCTGGAGTAGTATATTTTTGGTCAGTTCCCCTTATAAAGCACAGATGTCTCACCTAATGATTGGATGTAGGGTTTGGACAGCTTACTAGTTAGACTTGATTATTGTTTGGATCAATACAAGAAATGTTTCAATTTATTCAGATACCCCTCATGTTTTCTTAAAGCATGCAACTTCGTTGATGGTTCCAAACTTGAAATGGAGAATAATGAGAGACAGTGCGTTGGAAGTGCTCCGAAGGTTTGGGATAATTTCATTCTGTTGTTTACTGCTTTGGTTAAAGACAATTTTTTTTGGTACATTGCTTATTTTTTTTGGTACATGTTAAAAGACAATTTTGGCTTGTAGGGTGTTGTGCACTTTATAATTGCTTGCTTCATCTTCCCCTTTTCAGTAAGACCATGAATATAAATTATGTCATGATTCTTCTCTTGCTACCTGTTGTATGTCACTAAATTGAAACATATTGCCTTCATTATCAAAACATTTGAATCAAAATATAGACGTGTGGAAGATGTTTAAACTTAAAAATGACGAAGGTGAAGACATCAAAATTTCAGAACTGTCAGTTGTTTTGCGTGTACTTGAGCAAGAGAGCACTTGCAATCATCATGTTCATACTCCATTTGCTTAGTGGCCCATCGAGATTTAAGACCATTAAAAGCTTTATTCCTAGTATGAAGCTAATTGTGGGTTATAGAATGTAGATCAAAAGCTCACGGCTCAGGCAAAAGAACCTGATTCCCAAAGATAATGCAATGCCATGCGCACATATAGGATTTAGCCTTCATGGAATTCTGTCCGAGACTCCAGAGACTTGAGCGGTAAACTTCCTCATGTAATGGTATAATGTCATCCGCACATATAGGATTTAGCCTTCATGGAAATCTGCCACAGACTTCAGATACTCGAGAGGTAAACTTCCTCATGTAATGGTATAAGGCGATAGCGGAAGAAAATCATGAGCGACTAGTAAAATAAATTTGGACAAAAATAGTAGTAACATATGAGACACAGACTTACATGGTTCACCTTGTAAATTTTCTTTCCTGTTGTTTGTCATGCCTCCATTCACGCGCGTGTGTGTGTGTGTTTTTTTTATTGTCCCGTTTGATTTGGAGTTGAAGCAACTTGATGTGAAACCCGCTTTTCTACATGGAAAACTCGAGAAATAGATCTACATTAAGAACCCCGAGGGCTTTTTTTGATCCTGGTAAAGAGTATTGTGTTTGTCGGTTGAAGAAATCTCTTTATGGGCTTAAGCAAGCTCCAAGATAGTAGTACAAAAGGCTTGATACTTTTATGATCGTGCACGCCTTTACCAGATGCCTATATGACAACTATGTCTATTTTTGACAATATGCAGATGGGTCTTTAGCGTACTTGTCGTTATATGTCGATAAAATTCTCATTACTTCCCGTAACAAGTATTTGATCGATAATTTGAAATCTTAACTCAGGAAGGAGTTTGAGATAAGAGACCTTGGTGTGGCAAAAGAGATTCACGACGTGGAAATACAAAGGGATCGACAGGTTGAGAAGTTTCTCTCTTAAAAGAACCATATCCAGAAAATTCTTGACAGATTTAACATGGGCTCTTGTAAGCCTGTCTCATCGCCTCTCGCCGTTCATTTGAAACTGTCATCTGATCTTTGTCCAAAGACAAAGAAAGAAATAGAACATATGTCAAACATATGTTCTATAGGCAAGGTTCATTGGCTTAGTGTTTTATAGGAGCAAGGAAACATCTAATAATATTGTTAGTTTTGTGGACTCTAATTACAGTGGTGACCTCGATATACGAAGGTCTTTCACTGGTTACATCTTCACTTTGTTTTCCAGTGCTATTAGTTGAAAAGCATTACTACAATCTTCAGCGGCTTTGTCTACTACGGAAGCAGAGCACATTACAGCTATAGAAGATGTGAAGGAGCTACTTGGTTGCATAGTCTTACTATCGAGCTTGATGTCACATAGGATACTACTTTTGTGTTTTTCAGATAGCCAGAGTATTATTCATTTTAGTAAGAACGATGCCTATCATTCCAAAACTAAGCATAATATTGTAAACACTATTGTCGTTGAAGAAATTGTTACGAAGAAAGTTCACACATTTGACAATCTTACGGATATGTTGACCAAGTCACTACCTATCGCTAAATTCGAGCATTTCTTAGACTTAGTTGATGTTCGCAGCATCTGATTATCCTTTGGGGTTTTATATGGCGATGAGTAACTCGTCGAATTTGAGCCAAGATAGAGATTGTTGAGTTAGTAGCTCAAATTCTTCCGTATCAACTTAAATCAATAAATTGGTAGCTACAAATGTTGGCTTATTTGCTAAAGATTGATTTAATTATCTAAAGTCAAACTTTTTAAGCCAAACAGTTAATGTTTAAATCATATGCAATACTTTTGGTGGGCAATACAACTATTTCAACCGACTTTGTAGACAAATTGGTTTATGGGCAAGGCAAAGGCAACAAAAATTGAGCATTATAAATATATCTTGAGCCCCTCCATTTTTTAAGCATGCAATAAGCCGAGACACTTAGCAAAAAATTTGAAAATTTATTTTCACCAATATTAGCTCAAATTTGTATTGATTTTTATTTTAGGAGAGTTTTGTTTTGTATGATAGCGAAAAAATCACTAAACAGAGAAGAATACCAAAAAAAATCCTCTAAGAAACTAAACACAATGAGTATATAGATTTTGTGTATAATCTCAAAAAATAAAACTCTCCTAAAATAAAATTAAATACAAATTTGAGCTGATATTGGTGAAAATAAACTCTCAAATTTTTTGTTAAGTGTTTCAGCTTATTGCATACTTAAAAAATAGAGGGACTCAAGATATATTTACAATGCTTAAATTTGCCGCTTTTGTCTTGCGCCATAAACCAATTTGCCTACAAAGTCAACTGAAATAGTTATGTTGCTCGTCAAAAACATTGTATATGATTTGAGCATTAAATGCTTGGCTTAAAAAGTTTGACCTTAGATAACTAAATCAATCGTAAAACAAATAAGTCAACATTTGTAGCCACAAATTTGTTGATTTAAGTTGATGCGAAAGAATTTGGGTCACTAACTCAACACCTCCTTGGCATAATCAATTAGGATCAGTTACCACTTACCACAGTCTGCTGCACGATCCATAGTGACGACGCTATTTGGGGTCAAGTTCTGGGAGGATTAGCAACTTGTGAGATGCAAACTACTGGGAGCTGAGAACTTATGAACTCGCATTACCCTCTATAAAACAACATAAACCTCCTCTTCTATTCCAGGAACAAGCTCTGAAATTGCAATGTGATCCATCAGACGGTCGAGTAAAATTACAATTTCATTTAGTCTAGAGTTGGACCAGTCTTCTGCTCGGAATCTGTAAACCACGTTCTTGATCTCAATCCAGCTATAGCCAGGAATTGTTTTCAGGCTTCTATCTTTCATCAACTTTCGCACTCTTGCTGCCTGATCCCAGCACTTCACACTAGCATATAAGTTGGCTAATTGCACATGAGTAGCAGCACATCCCGGTTCCAGCAATAACTTGCTCTCGGCAGCCTGTATACCAATCCAAACACTCCCATGAAGTCTGCAGGACGACAACAGCGAGCCCCATATAACTGCATTAGGAGACATCGGCATTGACAGGACAATATCTCGAGCCTCTTCCACCAATCCAGCACGGCCAAGAAGATCAACCAGGCAAGAATAGTGGTCTAATTCTGGCCTCACACCATATTCAGCAATTGAATTAAAGTAATTCCTCCCTCCATCAACCAACCCCGCATGCCTACATGAAGATAGCACACCAAGAAAAGTAATGCCATCAGGCTTTATTCCCAGTTTCTTCATCTCTTCGAAAAGTTCAAGTGCTTGCACCGCCAATCCATGCTGAGCATACCCAGCAATCATTGAATTCCATGACACAATATCTTTACTCACCATGATCTCAAATATTTCCAAGGCGTCATCAACATTCCCACATTTACAGTACATTGATATAAGAGCGTTGGCAATGTATAAATGAGAATCAAAACCCATTTGAACTATTTGACAATGAGCACTTCTGCCTTGCCCCAACGCTCCAGTTCCTGTGCATGCACTCAAGATACTCGTAAACGTAAACTCGTTAGGCTTTAACGTTGAATTTCTCATAAAAGAGTATAGCTCAAAACACATGTCAACTTGCCAATCCTTCGCAAAACCAGAGATAATAGCTGTCCATGACACTACGTTTCTGAGAGGCATTTCTTCGAACACTTTATACCCATTTTGCAACTCTCCACAACGAATATAAAACGTGATCAAAGAACTCCCAACGTACGAATTAACAACAAACCCAGATCTAATTGCATGAGAATGATACTGGGAACCACCTCGAAGATCACGTTTAGGCCCACATAAGCTCACGGCATTGGACAAAACACTGGCATCTAATAGCCTACCATCCGAATCTTCTTTGTCCACGCCAAAAGATTTAAGTACTTCACCAAACGCGTTTGGGACTTCGTTTTCTAACCTTGGAATTCCGAAATCATCGTTTAGGTTCTTTTCAACAGTATGATCATAACCTGTTTGTAGAAAGTCCTGAATGAGACGAAGATGGTTTTGATTAGGGGATGTAGTTCTTCTCTTGGCGGATATGATATCTAGGACTCTCAAGGGATTGTTTAAACGCTTCGCCTGTTTCCTGCGTCCGAGGACGTGAGTAGATAAAGTTCTACAGTTCAAGATTCGGAGAATTTCATGTCTGGCGCAAGATAGTTTATGTCGGAGTAGTGCAGTATTCATCCCCGAGGAACAAGGATTCCCATGGGCCTCCAGAGCTGAAGCAAATGAATGCGGTGGTTCAGTGAAGCTAAGTTGCTAACATGACTAGACCGAACAAAAATAACGTGTGACTATTACAATTTACAAGTCCCGCTAATACGCAAGGTTTAAAATTTTTACTTTAAAATGAATTACATATTTTATATGTAAAATACAGAAAATCCTGTATTTTTGGTATAAAGTGCTTTTCCTTCTCTGACGAAAATTCAAATATATTTTTTAAGAAAATTCCTTATTTTTGGTCCTATATTTTTTAAAAAATATTTCTTATACTAACAAAGTATTATTTATTTAGAATAAGAAGTAGTTTCATATAAAAATGCAAACAAAAATTTTTAACGGTCCTGATAACATATAAAAGAGGGGATAAATTATGTATACAATTTTTTAATCTTAATAAATAAAATAAATAATTATGATAATTTCACATATGATTATTATAAAATAATCATAATAATAATAGCTAAAAACTAAAAAATAAGTTATAATAATATGAATAAATAATTTTTAATTTATGTGCAATCTTTAAATTCTCTTTAAAGATATGCTTACATCCTCCTACTTTCAAATACTTAGCCCTGATTTGGATTGAAGAAAAGCAAGAGAAAAGAAAGGAAGAGAATTGAACTTCTCTTGGTTTCCACCGTTTGGACAAAAATAAGCAAAAGGAAAGTGAGAGAATGGAAAGGAAACTGAGCGAAGTTTGGGCCAAATATGTTTCCCGTCAAATTGGTCGGAAAGGAGGAGAAATCTAAGACAAGAGAACTCCAATATATGTAAATTACCATAATATCCTTATTTAACTCAACAAAAAGTTCACACTCTCAGCCACAATTTTTCCCACGTAGAACACAACCCTCCTGCCTTTTTTTCCTATTTTCGTCTGCACAACTCCCGCCAAAGAGGTAAGGTTGATTAATCCCTTGATCTGATTACGAAAATTGTTACTATGACTAGTAAATATGATGTTTTGTTGTTATTAATCAATCAATGGATCAATCTCATATGGGTTTTTCAATTCTTGGTAAGTAATTAAATTATTTTTCCCTCTTTTTTATTTAAAATGAATTTTGTAGTTGTATAATAATTTGATAATCAGATTTTGCAGTTGTTTAATAATTTTATATACACCATTAACA
>JAOQMR010000005.1:35004604-35027278 GCA_027563865.1 Erythroxylum pelleterianum | reverse complement strand
GACGTAGGCAAGGTGTGCCGAACTGCGTTACCAAATTTCTGGTGTTGATTTATTTTTTGCTCTTTTAATTTTTCTGACTTATTGGTGCCAAAGAAATTTGCGAAAAGTTTGCGAAACTATTTAACCCCCCTTCGGTTTTTCAATGATCTATTGTCAATGAAGGTGATTGAGTGAGCAACAGCTAACAAGTAAATCTAATCCAAGTAAGAATCTTGTAAAGTCTAGGGTTCAGAAAAATTCCAAATACAACAAGACTTGAAGTTCCCGAAGGAAATCTAATCACAGAAAATAATTAAAATAAGCAAAGAGTTCATATGACTCTCATGGATGTGATGGGCAGTATTTGTACTATGAAGGAGGACAGAGTAGGCAGAACGGGATCTGATCCCCTGTCCAGGTTACCCTGGACCAACTCTGTCCAGGGTAATCTTGGCCATCCACCGCCAAGATTACCCTGGACAGAGTTGGTCCAGGGTAACCTGGACAGGGGATTTAGGGTGTAGGCAGAACAGGTCAGAGTCATCACATGAAAAGCTACAAAACAAACATATGCTACGTTCTTCCGTGATTGTCTTTCAAAAATTTGAAAGTTTATGTAAGATTTAGTACTCTTGTCTTGTCCTCTGTATCTCCCTAGGGCAAGGGTAAGATACCATCCAAGTGGTCCAACTGGGATATTTCCACATCTTTGTATTATGTGCCTTGGAGCTCAATTATGGTAGTTTAGCACTTTTAGCCCTTTTACCTCTTAAACGTGAACTATAAATTCTTGAATTGATGGAGCTGGACTGTCATTATTGCCTTAGAAAGCTTTAAACTTTGCATGAGAGACAGGGGCCACCAACTGAATGGTGAAAGGTGACACCGAGAAACAAATAGAGTCGGATATAAGTACCGAGAAGTGGCACTTGGGCTTTTGAGAAATTAGCATTTAAGTTTCTGCAGCAGCACATAGCAAAGATTCTTCCTTTTACTTTCCTTTCCTTCTACTGGAAAAGGAAATAGGCCTACTTGTTAGATTTTGGTCGATAGATTTTCTTAATCTGGACCAGTGGTTGGTTAGAAGTGGGTCTTCTGCTCGTCTTGGAGTTCTCTCTTTGTGCTAGGACTTAAGCTCATCAATGGCAGCTATTGCCCAGGAAGACAAAAGATTGAGGTGAGTTCTTGTTGATCTTTGTCTTTCAATTTCTCATTTCTGTTCATTTTTTCTCTGTAGATGATGTGGGTTGTGTGCTTGTGTCTCAGTGAGTGTAAGAAATTGGAAGGAGAGGATGGTTTTAACACTGTAGAGTGCTTAAGAGCAAGGTTACTTGCAGAGAGACAGGCTTCAAGGGTTGCCAAAGAAAATGCTGAGATGATGGGCAATAAGGTATGATAGTATCATGTTTTGGTTGTTAATGGATATTCAGAGTTTACAAATTCAAAGTTTTTTAATTCCATTCCCATCTTTGTCTTTTTGATGGGCACAGTTAGTAGAGCTAGAGAACAAACTCCGAGAAGAGACCAAACTGATGAAAAAGGCTGGAAAGAAGCTTAAATGCCTGAACAAGAAGCTTGAGTCCTTGAAAATTTCACCTGCATTACAAGGATCGGATCGGTCAAGTTCATCAGAGAACTGCGGATCTTCGTGCATATCCTCTTCAAGTTCTTCAGATTCCAAAGATCCTCACGACTCTGAATCCAGGGCCCAAAACAAAATCCCAGAAGCCTCACGAAATTCCAAGGACGACATCTCAGAAATCACTATCTCATCAAATCAAAGCCATTGCAGTGTTCCTGTTGAAATTTCAATCTTTGGGGATCGCTCAGATATAAGTTTCAGTACTACCCTCAAAGATTCGTCTCTGGACTCTAGCTGCGAATCCACTTCAAGGTCTCAAGATTTAGACGCTGGTGATAAAAGGTAGTTAATTCACTTTCAAAATGCTTTCCGATCAACCATTTATGTTAGCACCAACTTTACATTCATAATCAGACTAAAACACTAGAGATCAAAAGGCACTCGATTCATGTCAAAATTCTTTTCCATGAATCATTTATGCTTAAACCAACTTCACATTTCATCACTAGTTCTTGTTTAAGCTAGTTATAGCTAAATTCCATATTTCAGTCCTTCAAAGTTCAAAGCTTTATTGGAGACCACCAGTCCGAGAGCTGAGAGCGAAAATGAGGAGTATGTGGATAATTCATGGGCATTAGTCCCTGTGAGCACGCCGTTGACAGAACCCACCAAGAGCAGTGAATTGAAGATCATCAATAAAACTGTAGTTGAAGCTCTTGATGCTCTAAGGCGTGCCAGAGAAAAGATAGAAAGCTCAATGCAGAGAGGACACATGATCAGAGCTGGGCCAGCTTGAAACTTACTGTCAGTTAAAGCTAAACCAGAAAGCTATATTAGGACGGTTCATGTTCTTTCTTAACACCAAGCACAGTGATAAAGGTAGAGTTTTTGGAACAAAATTTGAGTGCTCATCAAGCAGCAAAAGTCCAAAGTTCAAAGGGTAATAAGAATGGTGTGACAGTGAACATCAAAAAGAGCATGTGAAGTGTGAGATCTGATGTCCAAGTAAATTCTTTTACTTGGGACCCAACCTTTTGTGGCTTTATCTCTGCCTTCTCTTCTTTATGATTGTCTGGTTCAATTTTGGATGTGGTTAGTTGAAGCTTGTGAGTGGCATTCACTTCTCACAATTAAAGTTATCATGGCAAAGCATCACCTACAAGAACAAAGTTGGTGAGGAAGAGAAAGGAAAAATCAATGAAATAAGAATATTTAAATTAAAATATTTCACTTATGAGTAAGGTCAGGTTTGATTTTTATAAGAACTAATTTGAAATTTCTTTTTTAATTTTGAAATAAAATTTTATAATTAAGCCTTTTAACTTAACCTCGATTTAAATATTAAAAAGAAGGTTTTGAGTTGATATCTATATTAAAGGGTTTAGCTCACTCTCATGAAATTGTTTAGAAGCTGCTTATGATCTCATTAATGAGACTTTTAAAATTTTCATATTTATTATTTTCTATAAATGAGACTTCCATTTCATTAATAATAGCATTTATTGCAATCTTACATAAATATGCATGAGAATATTCAAACATTTAGTGGGCCTAAAACTTTGGACTAACAATATTACTGTCAACAATACTACCTTTTAGAGATTGCCTTTGTTTTGTGTAGTCGGCCCAATTGGAGGTTGCTCGGATCTAGCTAGGCAAGTCGGCCTGAGTTATTAATTTTTTTTTAAAAATCAAACCTTAGGTTAGGCTGAGCCTGGACAGCCTTGACTTGAGCTCAATCCGTGATCTGTGGCCTGACCCATGGGCTGGTCAACTAAAGCTACGCCCGTTGACTTTGGGTTAGGTTAGAGTGTCATCCATAGTTTTGTAATATAAATTAGGTTGAACTTTTCAATAAATTTTTTTTATTTTATTATTATAAGAGATTAATTTAAATTCAATTAATTAAAATAATTTATGTTTAAGTTTTATTTAATATATAATTATCATTACATCAGTAATAAAAATATACTATATTAATATTATCAATTAAATAGATCTTTACTTTAAAAAAACTAAACATGTAACAAAAAAACAGAAATGAAAATAATGTAATTATCATAAGTGAAGACATAATTTTCAAAGCTCAACAACAAAATGGAACAATTGACCGAAGGTTAATCCACGCTGTAAGATTCCAGGATTAACAGATCATGATTATAAGCACCAAAAAAAAAGATGATGATTATACTTAACTATAATCAAATACTGAAATTTGGGATCAATTTTTCTATTACCATTTTCGTGTGTTACTCTATGCTTACTTTCGTCGATTCATTCGTTAAACGTTAATAGCTGAACGAATAAAAGTAAGAACAGGTGACACACGAAAACGAAAACAACTACTTATGCTTTGAAGTTTGACATTAACCTGGAAAGTTTAACCCAGTTAATTAACCAGTCATTTGATTAAGACTTTTGTTTTACACTACCACTACTTCAGGGTGACGTATCCCAAACTAAGAAGCTTGTTGGAAACTACACAAGTAAGTCAGTTTCTCCGACATTAATAAGCATCTTGGTCTGAGCTTTGGAGTTTGGGATGATTCCTGTTAATCACATGCTCTAGTATTGCCTGCAGATTCTGAATTCTGTACAGTTCTTTGGGCTGTATACACCACGAAAAGCAGGCGAGACGTAATAGATGCTTCCAAGAATCACACAGTACTCCTTTTCAAAAAAAAAAACAATCACACTGATCCGACCCCGAAACCAAAGTTGGAAAATTATGTAAATATTATGAAAAAGTTATGTGAGATTTATTTGTTAATATGGGTATTCGCTAATGTTTTAAAAATCATATAAGAAGCTATTTGTTAATATGGGTATTCGATAATATTTTAAAAATTATATCAAATCAATAATATAAAAGGATTAATATTTAAAAGATTCAAACAATACTAAATTATCATAAAATTAGTTAAAAATTAAATAAAATTAAAGAATTCAAAATATAAGTGAAAGATATTGTTCTTATTTATCAAAAAATTTAAAGTTTAATTAAAATTATTAAATAAAAATTAATTAATTTTTTTATTTGTAAGAATTTATTACTTTACAAAAATTAAATATTTAATTAATAAACTGGTCAATTTTTAAGAACAAGATTTATTAAAGTAAATCAAACCGAAAAGTTAAAAACTGAACTAAAAAATTAAAAAGTTTAATATTTTTACCATTGAACCAGTCAAACTGGTTGAATATTTTAATCGTCGATCGATACCATATACGATAAATAATTAAAAAATTATTTTATAAAATAGAAATCTTAAATGATCATTGATGACTACTGCCATATAATTAGTCATGAAAATTATATATCTTCAATAAGATCTTATGTAATTTATGTGAATAATAAAATAATATTTAAATAAAAATATGATTATTGATCTTAAATTTCATAATTATGTTTTTTAGTACTTATTAATTAGAGAAAGTGATTTATACTTTTTTTCTCCTAACTTAAGTTAGGTAAATATAAGTTTTAATAAATCACTTATGTACAGGGTTTTAATATATGTAGCAATAATAATAACACTCAGTGAGAGTCCCATTAAAATGTGAAACCTGAAAAAGTTCAATAGTACATAACCTTACTCTTACTTAGTAGAGAAACTATTTCAGATAGATTCATATGCAATTTCAACATATATATAACAACACTAACATTTAGTAAGAGTCCTACAGAAATAAGATCTGAAGAAGTTCAATAATGCACAACCTTACCTTTAATAGATAAAGAGGCTATTTTCAATAATCTAATTGAAGTCATATCACCGAAGGGCCTTAATTTTACACAAAAGGGCCTAAATTTTACACAATAATCATAACACTCACGTTCATAAAAAAATCAAATATAATTAAGAATTTACAAGTTTGTGCTTGACATAATTGTAAAAGAAATAAACTAAATATAGTTCAGGTAGAAAAATTCTTAAAAGGCTGAACAAATAACAAAAAGTTGATAGTCTCATGCAAGTTCATTGACCCATTATCGGAAGCTTGGTTGATATGCTTGTGATGAACCTAGAAATGAACTGAGCACATCAAGTATTAAGCTACCAAAAATTAAGCATCAACCACTTTTTAGTTTTAACTAAACCTGAAAGCTTGTCCTGATTGTTGTATTAAGGATTCACTTCCGATATAAAAGCCATGTACAGAATCTTGTAATGGGCCAAACACTTAAATTCAAGCCCATTTGACAAACCAACATCCAAGCTCACTACATTCTACTCTACACCTGATAACAGCGGAGCATCTCATTCTCAACAGAATTCCAGTTGCAGATAACAAATCATTTCATGCTGTACAATTCGTTGTAAAGAATAGTTTAGAATCATACATAACTTTGTATATATTGTTCTTACAACAAACGTAATAATGCAAAGGGGAAAAACATTACAAATCTTTGCTTCTCTATGTTTTTACTTTTCTACATGGTATCAGAGCCCCATCATTGACCAACGTCACAATGGCTCACGAATCATCGTCTACCTCTACCCATACTCGACAGTCTAGCAACACACCTCTGTTGGAGATTTAACTTCAATCTACCAATCAAGTTAGATAGAAATAACTTCATCTATTGGAGAGCACAAGTGATAGCAGTCATTAGAGCTCCTAAACTAGAAGATTACATTTCTTCTGAAATTTCTCCACCACCACAATTTATCACAGAAACTTTCTCATCCTCCACAAACGCTCCTCAACTTGTTGCAACCCTGATTGTCGCCTATGGCGCAGATCAAATCAATTACTCCTCTGCTGGTTACTCTCCACAATAGGTGAGGATGTGGTTAGCCACGTAAATCATTCTTCAACTTCTCTTGAATGCTGGAAAATATTGGAAAGTTTATATGCACAGACATCAATGGTTAGGGTTCTGCAGCTAAAACAGCAACTATCAACCATTCAAAAAGGTTCTCAAACCATTTCAGATTATATTCAGAAGATAAAAACTATTGGAGACTCTCTTATGGTAGCAAGATATGTCGTACCTGACCATAAACTAATTCTTAGTGCCTTAAATGGTTTAGGGCATGAATATGATTCAGTAGTGGTTCTTTTAACCCACGCAATGAAGAACTCAACTCTATGGGAGGTGCAATACAGTCTCATGATGCATGAAACCAAACTTGAGCAATTAAATGCAGTCTCTCAAACTATTAATGTTTTCCCCCCTTCAGCAAATTTTGCCTCATTTCGCAGAAATCAAACACAAAGCCATAATCAAGGAAATCGTCATACCTCTAAAAGAAGAGGGAGTCGAGGCAGAGGAGGTCGATGGAATGGTGCAAACCGTCACCACTGTCAATTGTGCCAGAAACCCATTCATGATGCTCTTCGTTGTTACAAACGCTTTGATCAATCCTGAAATGGCAATCAGCAATGGAAGAATTAGTCTCAAACTCAAAACAATGGGCAGCATTCCACACATAGTGGTTCACCTCAAACCTTCCTAGCTCATCAATCAAACATCAGTTCTGAACAACCTAGTACTTCTACCTCATATGTAGACTCTGGAGCCACAAATCATGTTATTGCTAACCTAGATAACCTTTCTATTAGCTCAGACTATGCTGGTAATGATCATCTCACAATAGGTAATGGAAACTCTGTCCGTGTTGAACATATTGGTTCCTCTTATATTCAATTCCACAACAATAAACACACACCACTGTCTTTACATCAAATGTTACATGTTCCAAGCATCACCAAAAATTTATTAATCATTTCCAAAATCACAAGTGATAACAAGATAATTGTGGAATTTTCTGACAAAATGTGTTTGTTTAAGGATAAGGACACGGGGAAAGTTTTTCTCAAGGGGATGCTACGGAATGGCCTCTACAACCTTTATGTCCCACCTCACAATCAACATATCACTCATCTGAAGTACTCTAAACAGCCCTCATCACATCAGTGTACTTCTGGCTTCATTTCTCATCCTCAAACCTTTACTACTCAGCTTTCTAAGAATGATGTCAATATTTGGCATGCCAAACTTGGCCACCCATTACCTAGTGTACTTAAACTTGTTTTTGATTAAATGAAAATTCCTATTAATGTCAAAGATTTAAATTTTTGTGATTCATGTAAACAAGGCAAACTTCATAAGCTACCTTTTCAGACTCATGATATATCTGCCAAACATCCTTTGGATATTATCTATTCTGACATTTGGGGCCCCTCTCCCTTCTTATCCACTGAAGGCTATAGATATTATATAATCTTTGTTGATTCTTATACTCGATTTACATGGCTTTACCCACTGAAACTCAAATCCGAGACGCTTGCAACTTCTATTTAATTTAAAACATTCATTGAACTTCAACTAAACAGAAAAATTAAGGGCCTACACACTGATATGGGAGGGGAATATAAAGCCTTCTTACCTTTTCTTGCTAAACATGGGATACAACCTCGATTCAGCTGCCCATACACCCATCAACATAATGGTGTATCCGTGAGAAAACATCGTCATATCACTGAAACCGACCTCACATTATTAGTCCATTCTCACCTACCTTTACAATATTGGCTTGAGGCCTTCACCACTGCCACCTTTCTTATTAACAATCTCTCATCCCCAAAATTACAAAACTTATCTCCCTTTAAACTGCTACATCACAAAAAGCCTAACTACTCCTACCTCAAAACCTTTGGCTGCACCTGTTTTCCTTACCTACGGTTCTATTCTTCCCACAAATTCAATTTCTACACCACCAAATGCATTTTCCTAGGCTACAGCCCTGTCCATAAAGGTTACAAGTGTCTCAATAACAAAGGCAAAATCTATATTTCTAGACATGTTGACTTCAATGAACTTGAATTTTCCTACCCTACACTTTTTCCCTCTCACAATTCTGCTTCCTCTACTCATTCTACCAGTTTGCATTTGTCTACATTAAATCTTGTAGTTCCCCCTTAGCATCTTCTTCATCCTAGGCCATCTCCTAGCATCTCCCTTGTGCCAGAATCATCTTCTATGTCTTCAGGCTCTTCGGTCCACAATCAGGTATTATCTACATCTCCCACTTCTCCTTTTGTTGATATTTCTCCTTCCTTAATGCATTCCTCACCTATCTCCGATCCCCAACCCCCTATATTTCTAAATTCTCCACCCATACCTGTTCAGCCTAATCCTTCTACCAACCCACCTATTGCTGCTCTTCCACATTTAACATCTACCCATACTATGCAAACCAGAGCCAAAAGTGACATTTTCAAACCCAAAATCTACTATGCTTTCCTACACTCTTGCCCATGTCCAGAAGCCGATTCTGTTTCCCTAGCCCTTCACAATCCAATTTGGTATAAAGCCATATGTGAAGAAATGTCTGCCCTATAGAACAACAACACTTAGACCCTTATGCCTTATGACTCTAACATGCATATTTTAGGTACTAAATGGATTTTTCAGACTAAGTATAATGTTGATGGAATTGTGGCTAAGCATAAAGCCCTCCTTGTGGCTAAGGGTTTTTTCCCAAACTCCTGGAATTGATTTTTCAGATATATTCTCCCCAGTGGTGAAAGCGTCCACCATCAAAGTTGTCTTATCCCTTGCTGCCTCCTCAAATTGGAGTATTCAACAAGTAGATATCAACAGCGCATTTCTCAATGGTGAACTTCATGAGACCGTATACATTAGTCAGCCTCAAGGTTTCCAACACCCACATCTACCTAATCATATGTGCAAGCTATCTAAAGCCCTTTATGGCCTAAAACAGGCTCCAAGAGCCTGGTATCACAAGCTAAAGATTGCTCTTCTACAATGAGGTTTCAGCAACTCAAAAAAATGACACATCTATGTTCTACCTTCATCACAAAGGAACAATTCTCATCCTCTTAGTCTACGTAGATGATATTCTGATAACAGGCAACAATTCATCCGTAATCCAATCAATTATCAGCAAGCTAAATTCACAGTTTTCCCTCAAAACACTTGGCTATTTACATTATTTTTTGGGTTTTGAAGGTTACAAAAATTCAATTGGCCTATATCTATCACAAAGTGGGTATATTAAAGAATTACTCACTCAGGCTAATATGGATCTCTGCAAACCCTGCTCCACTCCAACTTCCACGGGTATCAAGCTTTCTCGCAATGATGGCCAACCTTTTGTAGATCCTTCTCTGTATCGAAGCTTGGTTAGCGCTCTACAGTACCTCTGCAACACGAGACTTGACATCAATTTTATGGTCAACAAGCTCAGTCAGTTTCTTTCCACTCCTCTCACACCTCACTGGATTGCTCTAAAACGAGTGCTACGTTACCTGAAGGGATCCTCCGATCTAGGGTTACTGTTCAAATCCTCCTCTTCTCTCGAACTTCAGGCATTTAGCGACTCCGATTGGACCAGCTCTCCAGATGATCGCAAGTCTACGAGCGGTGGTTTTTTTTTCCTTAGGAGCAATCTTGTCTTTTGGATCTCCAAGAAGCAAACTGTCATCACTCGTTCTAGCACCGAGGTCGAATATCGAGCTCTCTCTCAGCTCTCAACTGAGGTACTTTGGTTATCATCTCTTTTCTCAGAACTTGGGTTTCACACTCCGCGACCTCCTATTCTCTGGTGTGATAACAATGGTGCTCGCCCTCTCTCCCAAAACCCAGTATTCCACGCTCGCACAAAGCATACAGAGATTGACGTGCATTTTGTGAGGGATAAGATCGCCAATGGCCTTCTCAAGGTAAGGTATGTGCCCTCTGTTGATCAAATCGTCGATCTGCTCACCAAACCCCTCTTTGTGGCTCGATTTAGGGATTTAACTTTCAAACTCAACCTAGTAAATCCTAGGTTTTGTTTGAGTGGGGGTATTAAGGATTCACTTCCGATACAAAAGCCATGTACAAAATCTTGTAATGGGCCAGAACACTTAACTTCAAGCCCATTTGACAAACCAACATCCAAGCTCATTACAATCTACTTTACACCTGATAATAGCGAAGCATCTCATTCTCAACAGAATTCCAGCTGCAGATAACAAATCCTTTCATGTTGTACAATCCGTTGTAAAGAATAGTCTAGAATCATACATAATTTTGTACATATTGTTCTTACAGCAAACGCAACAATGCAAAGGGGAAAATGTTACTAATCTTTGCTTCTCTTTGTTTTTACTTTTTCTACATGCTGAGACGACAACTGACAGGGAATTCCATGAAAAGGACATGGAAATTGCTCCAGGTGTTATTTTATTGCAAGGTGGTCCAGTTTTATTGTTGGAGCAGAAGGAACAAGATAAAGGCTCTATGCCCTTAGCTCTACCAACCAAAAGTGTACGTAAGATGTTTCGCACTGGCACAAAAAAGGTGAAGGATCAGGTCCTGAAAGCAACTCTTCAGCTTGATTAGTTTGATTAGACAAAGATAAACCAGCAGGTAGCTAGTGCTGTGAAACTATTCACAACCGAAACTAGATAAAACTGGAGATGTAGAACACTCTTCAAAGCCTGGACTTGCACTATTCTTCAATATCTGACTCGATTCTTCAACTTTCTGGACATTATCATCCATCATGTTAGAGAGCATATGCCATGTTATTCTGATAATACGTAAACTATGCATCTGATGACACATATAATAGCCAACTTGGAGAGAGAGTGCATATCTTCTGACAGGTTTCAGTTTGGTTTCGTGGGTTGGTTCTTGAATCAGACATGTATGAACAACCGATCGATTGAAGTTGCAGACAAGTTGGTGAAGATGCATGAATTAGCTGTTTCGGTTGTGCAATGTATGGTTATATCTATTTGTCATTTCAAATTCTTGCTAACAGTACGGTCCCCTTTGTCAGATTAAATTTAGAACCAGACCCATAACCTATCCCTCTTGCAGTCTTGCTATACATATATATTAAAGGAAGAAAGTGGCTAAAAGACCCATCTTTGCCACGGGTTTGTAGCATGGCAAAGATGTTACTTTATTTTATTTAGGATGTTACGTGTCACTTAATCCGGTCCGCATATTTGTACAGACTCCATATAAATATGTGAATGAGATTTAAAATAAAGTAAGAATTGATTAACCGAAATAGAAAATCTGAACTCTTTTGTCATTGCTTTTATATTCTTTTTATATCAATCGGAATGTTTACTAGAATTAGACATTACGTAATAGTGAAATTTTTACTTAGTAGTATTGTTAATGTTTACGTTACTTTGTGTAATACTATTTTATTAGCTTCAATTTTTAGATTTAAGAAAAAAAAAGTTTGATGTAGCCCTTAAACTTTCAATAAAAGTTCAATTAACTGGCAAGTAATTTTTAAGTTAAATTAAAATATTAAATAAATCTTCATTATTTACATATAAATTATTAAATTATAAAGAATTGCATCGAATATATGTAAATTGCTACAGTAATTAATCCCAAGTATTTACTTACTTAATTAATGAAATGAGATTATTATAAAAATGAAAAAATTGAATTATATATTTTTATAAATTATAAAATTGGAATAAATTAAAAAATAGAACCAGAAATTATATCAAATAAATTTAAATTAAATTCAATGTTCAAAATTTCAAAATATATAATATATAATATAAAATATAAAATCAGAAGAAGCGTACGCCACATAGCAAAATAAACTTAGGAAAATGAAAAACACAAGTTGTGAGATTGAGATGAGCCCAAATGGCCTATAACAGTGGGTTGTTGCTCTAGCCATGGAAAACCTTTAGATACAAGCCCCACTGAGCCGAAGGAGGACACGAACACTAAACAAGAAGAGATGGAACATGAAAGAGAGAAGTAAGAGAACATCAATGTCAGGCTCAATGTGGTTTAAAGTCTCCATATTTCCTATCCCTGGATCTCATCGGACAAAAAACCTGTGAAGATCTCCTGTCAAAAAACTACAAACTACAGACCTTTTTTCTTTTCCCATTATCCATTGGTTTGCTTCTCTTTGATCTCTTTGATATCAGACAGAACTCTGTCAGAACCAAATACATGTGTTCCTTTTACAGCTAAGTCTGTTCCTTGAAAAAAGGCACACATGAAAGTGCCAAAGGCAGATTCAAGGTACATGGCATCAGCACGCCTCAATACTCTCTGAACTCACATTAAAACTATTGCCCTCTTGTCTCAATTCGCACTCGCAAGTTAAATTAGCCCATACCCTTTTGGTCTCTCCGGATGTTGTCTTATTAATGGTGTCTGGTCCGTTGAGTGTGTATAAAGTTTCAGGAACTGGTGTTTCAGGATTACAACATGAGAGTGGACTTTTAAAGACACGGTTTTATGATCAAGGTATTGCTTTTTGGGTCATTTAGATGATTAACTAGTTGTGATGGTGTGCCAAAACTCAGTATTCAACTCCTCAAAATGGTTAAATCTTGTTGGAGACCTTGTGTTGTGGATGATAGTATCAGTGGGAGGTTTGACGGGTTTTTGTGGTCCAAGGATTTGGGAAACCATGCTTACGGGCAGTTCTCAATGGCTGTAGCTGAAGCCAATTATCTGGTAGAGGATCGAAGCCAACTGGAGTCAGGTTCGTTGAGTTCAATTGACTCTGGTCCTCAGGGGACTTTCGTTGGGGTCTATGATGGGCATGCAGGAGCTGAGGCTTCAAGATTTATCACCCAAAATCTGTTTCCCATTCTCAAGAGTAAGTTCTTCTGCTGCTCTTTTCTTATTTTTCTACAACAGCTTGAATAAAAACAATGGCTTCAGGAATTTTAATTTGCTTGATGGGTATTTTTGACACAGGAATCTTGCAGGAGCACCAGGAATTATCAGAAAACGTTATTAAGAAAGCTTTTGCAGCTACAGAAGACAGTTTCATCTCACTTGTGAGGAAGCAGTGGCATGCTAAACCTTACATGGCATCAGTGGGCTCATGCTGCTTAGCAGGAGTTTTAAGCAACGGATTGTTATACATTGCAAATGCTGGAGATTCCAGAGCTGTCTTAGGGACATTGGAGACAGGGACCAAGCAAGTTACTGCAGTACAGTTATCAATAGAACATAATGCCAATATAGACTCTGTCAGAGATGAAATCAGGTCCTTGCATCCTGATAATCCTGAGATTGTCATATTGAAACACAATGTTTGGCGTGTGAAGGGCATTATACAGGTAATTTCTATGCAATTTGTCCCTCACCTATTACAAGAAACAATGGGTTCGAATTTGTTTACATGTTTCCTACCTCTCTCAGGTTTCGAGATCACTTGGTGATGCTTATATTAAGAAGGCAGAGTTCAACAGAGAGCCTCTACAACCTAAGTATAGATTGCCTGAAACATTCCACTAGTCTATCCTTAGTCCAGAGCCAGCAATATTAGTGCACAAGCTCAGGCAAGAGGACAAATTCATAATCTTTGCTTCTGATGGATTATGGGAGCATCTCAGCAATGAGGAAGCTGTTTCTATAGTATAAGATTATCCTAGTCATGTAAGATCACTGAAATTAAATGGAATATGGTTCCCGTCAGATTCAAGGAATAGAAATGACCGTTCCATATGTATTTAACTTGAATTTGCTTTAACATGATTTTTGAGAAAACAGGGAATTGCCAAGGGACTTGTTAAAGCTGCACTTGAAGCATCAGCAAAGAAAAGGGCAATAAGGTACACAGATTTGACGAAGATAGGAAGGGGAGTAAGGAGGCACTTTCATGATGATATTACAGTTGTCGTTTTGTACCTTGATCCGCATTTAATCAAATGGAGGACCCCTCAGTAATTGTTCTGTTTCAGTAAAAGGAGGTGTCTCCAAAGTAGCTGACTAATAGTTGCCATATTCTTGTATTTTTACACCTATTTCTATATCATTGTTAAGAAAAAAGAGTCGGAAAAATATAGTTATAATCCTCTTCAGAGTTCAAACTCCTCACCTAAATGATATTTCTATTGAGATGTTTAAACTCCAAATGACAGACATTCTAACTGCTATATAAAGACACTCATTAGCAAGAGGCAAGCTTGCCTGATTATTGGAAAGAACAAAATGACATCGCCAAATGAACAGCTTTACCAAAAGATGAGAGAAAAGAACTTCACTAATCAGCGTGAATTCATCAGCCAAAAAACTACTTCCACATTTATGCCATTCGTATGAAAAGGTTACAAACATGCTTTGACACATTATTAGGCAGCTTGTCTCTTCAAGAGTCAAGACCATTCTTTAGATAGAACTATAGTATTGAATAACATCATATTGGTTATAAACCTCCCAATAGGTCCACGATATGAATTCCATATCCACACATTTATGTCAGAATTTGTTGCAGAAATCATATACAAACATGGGTATAAACTAGTACACTAGAATAGTTAAATTTCGTTTAAAATCATGGAAGATGATTATATCAAAACAAGATCAAGAAGTTTTCATCATATCAATGATAGCAAATTTACAAAACAGGACTAAGTGACTAAGTATTACAAGCCCTTGTATCCCAAAATATTACTTCGACAAAAAAGAATTCCAGACGCACTGTTTTACAACACAAGGACTTCAAATAACAATTTCCAAAGTAAGTAAAACTACCCTTCCATCAAAGTTGTCCTCCATTAGCACAAACCTACCTAGCAGAAGGACAATTTACCGGTGAGGCCGAACGGTAACCAACAACAGCTTAAAGTGTTCCACGATTCCAAAATGATGGCAGTGATATCAGAGTTATCGAAGTAAAAACATAGAAAATATCTCCTCTCGGGAGCCAAACTTCCATGATTACATAAAGAACAATAAAAAGGACCAAAAGTTCATAACCTACACGACGTTTACTGAAAATCATGTCTATCTCCGTTTTGGATGTGCATGTCATGACCAGATGTTGAACAGCAGCAATAAGAAATATGCATCTCTATCACTCACTCTGAGAAGTAGAAAGTCTGCTACTAACACAAGATAGAAAACCTAATAGATTTAGTTCAATATGGTCCTAATTCCTCCTAAAACAAGTTTTAACATATTCCAGGTGCGGGAAAAAATAAGGAAGTGAAAAATCATGTTTTAAAAGTGAAAAATCAACACATAACAAAAAACCTGTCTCAAGTTTACCAAAAAGCAGCCTTCGTACATTTGATCCTAAAGTAGCAGGTATCCTTACACAAGTTTGCCACAGGTGTAAACATGAAAGCATAACATTGATAATATGTCTTGTGATAAAAATTTGGCCAAACAAGGAGCAAAATACAAAGATTGCAAAAAACATTTTAGTCATGCAAGTTCCAAAATATACTCAAGAGGCTCACCTGTAACTTCGTAAGACAGTCATTCTCATTTCAATCAACTAAAATCACGAATTTAAGAACCTCAAACTCCTGACTCAAACAAAGTTACAACCTATGCTTAATGCTGCTGTTCAACAGATAGATCATGAAGCAAGAAACATAAAATAAGGGGGAAAACTGGGGACAACAAGGAACTTACTGCAAATAAAAAGACCACAAAGAATCTAAACAAGATTGAATCCATCATTTAGCAAGATTGGACATTCAGAATCTCTGATACCATCAAAGACTTCAAAATTAGTAGCTAAGGTAGTTGTTGATTAACCTAGGCCTCACCAGGTAAATTTAACAAAATACTGCATCTGAAATGACAGAACACATATTTACTGCGTTGATGAAAGATAGTTGCTGGGACAGGGGGCATTGAGAAACGTTAGAAGACTAAGCCTGCCAGAGTAACACCAAAATATTATGTAAGGCACAATAAAAACGTATCTTGAAAAATGCATATATGTCTAATTAACGGAATATAGATACAAAGATGTTCTAAATATTACTGGTATGATGGTTGTTTATTGAATGCTCAGTGAGGAATACCTAATAATTAAGGAGAAAAGTTTTTAAGAACCTCCACCAGCCTTGCCAGCAATTGCTACCTTCTGATTAAGAAGAATAATAAAATCAGCAATCATATCTAGAATTAACTGCAGTTCAACAACAAACAACAATAAAAAGAAAGAGTGCTTTACTGGCTCAACGGTCCCCTTGCCATTCAATGATAAAGAAGTTTCTGAAGGTTTTGAAAACCTGGGAGAATACAACCATGTTAGTGAATTTCAAGCATGAATAAGACTTAACTATTAAAAGTTTAACAAATAATCCAAAAGAAGAACCAGAAAAAAGGGTGTATGTATGGACCTCAGAGCCCTTGCTTTCTTTTTGTCTTCTTCCAATCCTTCACTTTTAGTATCTGGAGCAAACCTTTCAAGTCTCGCTTTCTTCTTTGCGTCCTCAACAGTTGGCACAGAATGCATAGGAAGCCCAAATCTAGAAATCCAGTACTGAATATTAGTAGCACTCACAACTCCTATAAGATTTGGTCACTCGATAAGACCATAAACATGATACCTCTCTGCTCTAGCCTTCCTCTTCAGTTCCTCTGAGTTCTTCGACCCCTCTGACGCAGGTAAGGAGGAACCAGTGCCAAACCTGAGTACCACTCAAACACGGCAACATTTGTAAGAAATTACTGAAAATAATGCCACACACCCCCCATCCATCAGATATAAAAAATCAAGTAATCAACAAAAACGTAAAGGTAAACGAATTTCCCTGAAAATTTACCAAAAGCAAAACATACAACACATATATTGCATCGTTCAGGAACCACAGTGATTCCATCTAATCTCCCAAAACTCATACAAACACGCTTATTTAAATAAAAAAAAGTACCTTTCGGCTCGAGAACTGCGCTTCTCTTGCTCAGACAACTGAACTGTAATCCCGAACCGCTCCGCACGGCGGATTTTCTTCTCGGTGTCGGAAACCAGAGCGACGGTTGCCTTTCCAATCTTCGGATCCTCACCGTCCATCTTGGAATCATCCTTACCAGAATCGACGGTTGTTGATTCGTTTCCTGTAGAATCCTTGACTCGATCTGGCATCGCGGATGCAACAAGGGACGTTTCCAGGGTGGTTTTGGTAGCGTTATCTGCCACGGAAGTGGTGAGATTGTGAGTGTCTGTGGTGGCCATTGTTTCGTTAGGGTTTGGAGTCGAAGAGAAAGAGACAGAGACAGCTGCTATTTTCCGATTTGATTCTTTCAACTTGGATGTATTTGCTATTTGCTTGCGTATTTAACATCTTATCAGTGAGATATTTTTGCTCTAATTGCCGGGTCAAACTACTGCTTCGGAGCCCAGAGTCGGGTCGGACCTTGCTGCTTTTACTTGATTGAAACTTAATTAAAAATTTCAATGAGTTCGATCGGTTTAAATATAAATATATGTTTTTAATTTTTAATTTGATTTATTTTAATAATTTTTGTTATTAAAAATTGGTCAATTTATTAATTAATTAGTTTATTTTCGTAAATTAATAAATCTTTATAAGCTAAAATAAATCAATACATTTTTATTTAAAAAATTTCTTTTAATTAAATTTTAAAACATGCTCTTTTAATTATAATTCAATTTCTTTAATTTTATTTAATTTTTAGCAAATTTTATAACGATATGATACTGATTGAACTTTTTTATCTTAAATTTTTTGTCCTACATTTAAATTTTAATGAATTCTTAAAAAAATTAACTAATAGAATTTCTTGAATTTTGAATTCCAAAAAAGTTTAAATCTTAAATTAATTAATTTAAGAAACTTATTATTTACTTTTGAACTATTAAATAAGATAAAATTATTAAAATGAATTAACGAGTTAAATTCTCAAATTAATGGCTTATAATTTTTTTATGAAGGAAAGTGATTTGTCAAATAATGAATTTTATTTAAATAATTATTTGAGAGTTGAAATTTATAACATTAAAAATTAAATTAAAAGATTTTTAATCATTCAGTAATAATTTAAAATTAAGTTAAATCTAAATATATCTAATCGAAGGCCAAGAGCCGTATTTGGTTGAATTTGCCACTTATGTTGCGTTTGGTTGCTGTCTTCAGTATGCAGAGACGGAACGAGACAAAAATTTGAAGACGGAACAGAATAAAAATTGGAGACAGTGAGGTGTTTAGTTGTGATAGACAAAACAGATAAAACTATCTCCGTCTTGAGAACAGAAATGTGTTTGATTGCAGTTGACAGAACATAAATATAGTGTCAATGACTAAAATACTCCTGCAGGATAATATAATTGAAAATATGTAATTCATTGATTATTTTAAAACGAATGATTTGTATTAGTAAAAAAGTTAACAAATAATAATAATAACAATAACAATAAGAAATTAAATTTGTATAATAATAATGATGATAGAAGAAGAAGAGGAAGAAAATTAATAATAATAAGGAATTTAATAATCACAATAATAATAAGAAAATTAATAATAATAATATAATTAATTTCGTATAATAAAAATAATAATAAAGAAGTTTCAAATTTAGAATAATAATAATAACAATAATTGATGATGATGATGATGATGATGATGATGATGATGAGTTTGATAATATAATTAAGAATAAAAAATTGCTTATACGAGGAAGGGGTATTTTTGGAAGTTGTTTATGTGTTTTGTTTCTGTCCCTAAGACAAGAAATCTTGTACCACAGTTTTGAAAGGAACAAAAAATTTCTGTCTCTATGCTTTAAAAACGGAACAAAAATAAGTGAGAATAGCAAGCAAACACCACAAGCACAAAATTATTGTGTAGGGCATCAACCAAACGCAGTGTTACTATGCGAAGGTAAGAAGGGTCTTACAAATATTCAACGGCGATGAACAAGTAGGTTGAACGTCGTGTCTCGTACATTTTGGTACTACAAAAGAGTGATCTGCCATGCGTCTCTGGTCATTGACTAACACACGCCACCATGCGATTTCGAAGGGTGACAACTTGTAAAGACTTGCAATCTTGTATAAAATCTACCCTAAAGCTTTAGTTCGCAATCTCATTCCTCTGGAATCAAGCCCTTTTATCAAGTTTGAACTAGTTAATGACAACTGAGTAAGGTTTGGACTATGGTACTACTAGTGTTTTGTTCTTGTTCGTCTTTTTACTAGTTATCCTGATCTTGTTCATGTCTTCTCCATTTTCCTGTACAATTATTTGCAGATCGATTCCCAGGAGATTCTTCATCTCTGGTTCTGATGTAAGTTTTTCCGATTCTTAATAATCAAACATTAAAGACATAAATTATACATACATTATTCGTGTCTATTCAGATTTTAAATATAATAATAATTACATAGATGAAGCAAATAAATCATTTATCTTGCGCAGAATTCGTCATGATGTAGAGAATAAAACTTTTATTGATTATGAACTAGTTTCTCTCTCTTGACCCTCTTTTTGTACGATAGCTTGATGGATAGCTCAATGCATAAAATATCTACTCTTTTTGTATTTGCGTTTTGTCTGTACTTGATTATGATAGAGAGGAGAGTAGTTTATATACACTTTTTTATTAACATTAAATCGTGTATGTCCATCAAGTACTAAATTAACGGTTAAGATTTAATATACTATTAAACTAAGAAAAACCCTAAACTAAGTTTAATATGGGCTTATAGAAAATCTGGGCCACAACATCAAGTCATGTTTCTTACATTCTCCCACTTGGTCAGATGTTTCATCATTACATTTAATAGTAGAACATAAGGCTAGCAAGAATTAAATCTTATAAATCGTTAACATCATAAGCACCTCAACACAACAAATCACATAATGTGGGTTATGGCGGTCATACACAGTATAGTCGTATATTCCCTTCCATATACCACTGCATTAAAAACTTATTATGTTTAGGTTCATAAGTTGTATATAAACAACATACAGTGTAACACCCCACTCCCACAAGACACATACCTGACATCTATGGGGATATCCGAGTACGTACCCCGTAAGAGTGACATGCTAAAACGATCAATTGAACAAACTTCATTTTTCAAAACTTTTGTTTCTTTAAAACAAGGTTCACGTGAGGGGAAAATGACTAAGCAAATCAGGCCCGTGACATTTAAAAACATTTCCATTTGCAAGTTACAATAGTTACAAACATTCGTATTCAATTATAATTTGGACCCATTTCAGATATAAGACATTTGAATCATAAAGCCATTTCACGACCAAATCATTTACAAACACTTTTACAATTTTGTGGAACATAACTCAAATATAAATCAATGACAACATATGCAGGTGCAAACTGATCCCGACCCCTAATCCATGATAGAATTCAGTGGCTGGACTCTAATTGATCTAATTGGATAACTCCTCTGAACCTGAAAAGCCACATTGTAATTTTGTTGAGAATTACGAACTCGGTGAGCGAACCATCATCGATGATTTCACCGGATTAGCAAATATCACAAGATAAACAATGAATCATACTGCCATACACTTACCATTCAACGATTGCACAATGAGGCATAACATATCGTCATTACCAAACAGGTCATAGATATAACAATTTCATATAACATAGCAATTCATATGATCACACCTTTCACGTAGCCAAGTATAGAAACAGTTCACACTTCAACTTTGCAAATCATGTAACGAATTTCAATCTTATAAGAATGCTATATGCATGAGACTCACATTCGTTCTTATTGTTGTGACTGAAAGCCTTTCACATATACACATATAATTTCTGGCCCGAAGGCTCATTCAGATCAGAATCACGGAGCATAGCTCATGTGCACATACACATATATCACGGAGCATAACTCAACGTGCAATCACATATATCACGAAGAAAAGCTCTACGTGGAAGCGCTTCTTACTAGCAATTCAGTCACAATGCCTTTATCTGAGCATGCATTTTATGAAATGTATCGAAACTAAATATAGCATACCTGGCCATCACATCAGATACTCAATCGAACTTATAATCATCGGACCTAAGTCCGGCATTCAACTTTAGTTGAGAATTCACATATGATATTTGATCAGAACTAATAGTTATCGGACCTAAGTCTGGCATTCAACATTCGTTGAGAATTCACATATAATAAAGGACTTCACAACAAAACAGAACATTTCCAATGCATCAAATACTAATTGTAGCATGGATGGCAATCACATATGATACTCAAACAAATTCATAATCATCGGACCTAAGTCCGGCATTCAACCTCAGTTGAGATTTCACATAGTATTCAGAGTTTTATGGCAGTCAAAATCACAATTAGAGCACTTCCAATACATTCACGAATACCGATCTCCTCGGATAATTGAAGTCCGGAATTCATAAACAATTTGTAAGCAAATAATAATATTAGCAGCAAATGAACAAATCAAATCACATCAATCCTAAGAAATCATCTAGGTTGACTCACAGTATGCTCCAAAGCTATTGCCTGGATGGTCCAGCAATGTCTGACTGGCGCCTGACGTGCTCCTCTAACATATAAAAAAATACATTCACAATTATCACACTTTGCTCAAAGCACAAATGTTCTTTTATGAGAATCAGTGAATAGAATGTATGTACAATGCATGATTAATGACAATTCCGGGGTACTCTATTGTGATTCTTATCGAAGAACCATTCATATAACAAAACCCTCATTAGACCAATTTGGACCAAAAGTTCATACTAAGGATATTCACAAATTGTCCTATACGGTTCATGCATTTCAATGAATTCAAAACTCCAATTCCTCAAACAGTTGTAGCCTTATGACTCTAGTTCAAACTGAATCAAAGATCATCTAATTCGGATAATCACTGAGGAAGTTATGATCAGAATACCAAAGTGTATACAATCTGTCAAAGAAGGTTGCTCGTCGCGACGAGGAGAAACAGAGAAGTCGTGACGAACTCGAATACTGGCTATACGTCGCGTCGTATAAAAGAGGCTACGTCACGACGAACCCAACAGGCAACCAAACACACATTGCGGCGTATAAATTATTTATTCGTCGCGACGTCTGGTTCGATGTTCGTCTTCCCCCATTCTCAAATTTCTTTCCTCTACTTCAAACATCTCTCAAACAACACAAACATGCCTAGAATCATTCCTATAACTCTTTCATACCTCAAACACGCACATGCAATTCCAAATATCCAACATTTATACTCAAATCATATTTAAACTACTTCGGAAGAACACGGACGAAACTCATACATTTTCCTTTACGATTTTTCTCAAAACCTTAACAGAATATAGACATATCTTCCTATCCAGAGTTCATGCAACCCATTTTAAACAATTTCTAACTCTCGAATCAATGATC
>JAOQMR010000005.1:34963451-34984391 GCA_027563865.1 Erythroxylum pelleterianum | reverse complement strand
TGATCCCTTTTAGCAGTTTCATGAACAGATTGGACAGCAGTGAGACCTTCAGCAGGTAAGGTAGCATAGATTATATCGGTATATTCAGCCCAAGGATTCATAAAGCTAGAGTAAAAATTAGAAATAGAGAGATTAGCCTGATGAATCATGGATAATTCATGTTCAAGTTGGAATCTATAAGCTGCGTTTTGCTGGCTGTAGATTTTCTGGAGGTAATTCCACATTTCAGCTGCAGTCTTGGAGGGTCGAAGATTCAAAACAATGTTGGGTTCTACAAATCCCAGAATCCATGCCATAATTTGTGCATCCCTAACCTCCCACATAGCATATTCATCAGTACCTTGGTTGGGAGTAGGTTTGCTGCCATCAACATGACTTCATAGGTCTCTTCCTTTGACATATATCTTGAAGTGGAATGCCCAGGCTGAGTAGTTTTTACCATTAAAACGAATCAAGGACTCCCTATCTGAAGACATGAGGCTGTTAAAGAACTAGGAACTAGGAGCTGAAAAAAAACTGGACTAGGAATGAGAAACCAAAAACTGGAAAAATTGGATTAGGAGCCAAGAACCAGAAGCTAGAAAAAAAAAACTGACTATGTAGAAATAAAGGGCTCTGATACCATGTTAATGCAAAGGATTTTGTGTATCCTAAAAACTGTGTGTTATTAGAGAGGAGTTTATCTACATATATACACTAGGAGTCCTACCTAAATAAGGAATATACAATCAGCTCCTTTAATTTAGGTTTGACTATCTAAATAGGAAAGCATATAAAATACGTTAATTACATTAACAAATAAGGTAAATAAAACTATCTAAATAGGAAAGCATATAAAATACATTAATTACATTAACAAATAAGGTAACTAAATCAGCAAGTTGGCAAATGATTGATTAACTGAATCTTCTGACAGTACCTATTAAGGTTGATACAGGAAAAGATATTTAGGGTTCGTTTTACTTTTGAAAAATATTGCGTCTTTTTGGTAGTGATTGGTGTTGGATTCTTAAAGTTTCAATCTTTTTTATCTTTGATTCTTAAACTTGGATTATGATTTATGGCCTTCTGGGTTTTCTTTGGTATATATGGATTCAAAGGTTTTCGTTGGTTTTGAAGAGAAAAAGAGATAAAAAAAAAGAGTTATTTTTTTTGGGTACACGGCCATTGTCTCATTTCTTGTTTGTTGTATATCTCCATTTTTTTTGTTAAGTTCAATCACCATTTCAGGTTTGATTTTGGCTTTTTGCCATGTTCTTTGAAAAAGTTGAAAGCTTTGATAAGGAATCAGCTTCGCAACTGATGGTGGGGTGGACCTATTATCCATTTCTTCTTTGTTGATCAATCTGGGGATAAAAGTAACGAGCATGGAAGTTAAATTTTAATAATCCAAATGTTTCGAATTTGATTTTTAAGGTCTTATATTGCATTTAATTTACTAACGACGTGAATGTTTTAAGGATTAGCTGTAAAATACCAAAAAAAATTATCTTTGGTTTTATTTTTATTTCAGCCTTTCCAATCCAGGAATGGAGAGGCCTATCTCTTTGACAATGCGTAGGTTTTATTAGATTTTGGTATTCATTTACTAATTTGATATTGGATTTATTATCCTTGAAAGGTTCATCATATTTTGATTGTTTTTTCAGATCTATGCAATTGTTATGAGCCTGACTTCAAGTTTTGAGCAGGTATTCTTGTTGCTTTTTAATTACTTTACATCAACAAAGATGGTTAGGTATTCTTGTTGCTTTTTTTCGGATTAGGTTGTCTGGGTTCCAGGTAGTTTTGAAATAGTAGTTATTGCAGAAAGACTTAGAATGTCGGGAAATTACAATGCAATTCTATTTATTGGAGCTATGGTAAGATTCCTCTTTATGAGCAGCTAAGCAGTAATGGATTTAGTATGAAGATGCAGCGTCTGTTTAGGATTTAGGAAGGGTAGCTCCTCGTGTCTTTTGGTTAACTGTGTAGTATCTACTGGCTCTGATGTTCAGTTTCTTTTTTTGTTGTTGTTAGATAAGAGATGATACATCACATTACAATGTTGTTGCCAATTCAGCAGCATATGGTCTGGAGTGTTTTCAGCTAGTCTAAATTGAGGTTGGTCCTTGAGCTTTGCAGCAATCATTTATTCTATTGTCATTGTCTTTGGCCTTCTTTGGACAAATAAGATACAATTATGCCTTTCCTTTGTCTACGTTTCTAAGGTTGTTTGTAATGACATATCTTTTACTAACGTTACTTTGGCATGTGAAGAACATTTAGTGAAATCAATCTTGACAATGATTCACATGATGGTATATTAGTTCTCTTTATTATAATCATTGCAACAATCGTAGAATTGTAATCTTACTAATGATCATATCGTCCATAGGAGAATACGTGTCTAGTGTCAATTAAGAATGTGTTTTCCCACAACTTAGTTCTGAGGTGTTGTATGCTTTTCCAAGGAACATTTAATAGTTGACTGGCAAATCTTTGCTATGCTCGTACTTCCAAATACCTGAGGAATGCACAGAGAAACTTAATTGTAGGAATTGCTAATCTTATGTACAACAATGGCCCTAATAACTCCTTATAATTGTTGAAACCAGCTCTTAATCATGCCAAGATACTTACTTGCAAGCTAAAGTTACAATTCATTTTGTTCTTCCCCACTTAAAGCCATTGGGATCTTCTTAGTTTAAATATATATGATATCAACACAAATATTCAGACACAACTAATGGATGAATTTGTGGGGCTATATAGCAATCTGCTAAGGTTCCCTTTATATCTTGTCTTTTCTTTTTGATAGTAAATTTGCCTGAGCTGTCAAATATTTTGAATAGGCATTTTTATGCATTTATTATGCAAAAAAACAGGCCAACATAGTTGATCAATCTATCTTTTCACTTAATTGATTGAATCCTACCTTCTGGTCATTTGACTTGTATTGCAAATTGAGATGGCGTCATTATTTTAACATCAACTCGAATAGTGGACCGTGATATGCAGTGATTTCCAGCAATATCGTTTTTACTCCCATGTGAACTTATGTCCTGTTGTAATGATTCTTCTATACTAACAGTTAAATTTCACTAGTTAAATGCTAAGTACCGTCAACCTTTGTTGCCTTGGACTCGGATGTACTGTTTTTGTTTTTCCTATGTGTATGTTTAAGCTTCCTTGGCTAGAATGGTTAAAAATATTCCAACAGAATGTGTGTTAGATTGGACAAATTTTGTACCTCAGACAAACTATGTTTTCTGAAATCATATGTTGGAAAGAGGAAGCAATGGGTTGGTGGCTGCTTACTTGTTTAGGGTCACATGTTCCGAATAAATACATTTATAGCGCTAAATTTGATATAAACCATCCGTAAGCATTCCATAACCAATAAAGGAATTATTCTTATACAAATTGAAACAATCATGTCCACCCTTAAAGGTATATCCATTAGCATCAAGTTTAGAAATATAAATTAAATTTCTAGAAATCAAAGGTGCATAGAGAGTGTTCATTAGATCCAAGTGACGCCCAATATCTAAAGTCAGCATGTAAATCCCTACAGCTTCAATTGGGGCCTTTATTCGGTTTCCCATAAACAAAAAGTTGCTAGTTGGGCTTATGGTTTGGAATTTAAGGAATCCCTGCATAATATTGAAAACATGAGTAGTGGCACCAAAATCAAACCACCAAGTATTAGAAGGAACTTTAGATAAGTTTGATTCAAAGCATACACAAATATAATGTATATCTTTCTTTTCGAACCAAGCCTTACGTTTCAAACAATCTTTTCGACAATGTCCTTCTTTCTTGCAGAAGTGGCATTTATCTAACTTTTGTCCCTTCCTTTCACCTTCGGCAACTTGTGAAACTTTAGCAAGTCCTTTCTTCTTAAAATTCTTGGCCTTTGGTTTGAGTTTCTTTCTAGCTCCTTGACCCACTAAGTTAATATAATGAACTCCTTGTTTCTTTAATCTCTCTTCCTCCTGAATAAGCTTACTGGACAATTCATCAATATTCCACTTATCATTCAATGTATTATAATTGATGTGGAACGATCCATATTCAGTAGGAAGTGAATTCATAATAAATTGCACTAAGAAGGAGTCTTCCACAGCCATACCCAGTGTCTTAGGTCTTGCTGCAATATTTGTCATATCAAGAACATAACAGCATACTCTTTGACCCATCAAACTTCATGTTTGTGAGTTCAGCCATAAGTGTCCTTGCAAGTGCGGCAGAGATGAACTTATCTTCCACAAGCTTAAGAAAATCTTTAGCATTCTGATTTTCAATGCTAGGAATAGTAGACTTAATGTTATTCGCAATCGTCATTCGCATAAAGTTCAAACATAGCTTGTTAAAACTTGTTCACACCTTATAGTGTGCTTTTTTAGCCACTGAACTAGTATCATTAAGGCCAGAAGGCTTATCCTCTAATAGCGCCAAGTTAAGATCCAAAGTACCTAAATGAAAAGTGACTTATTCGCTCCATTCATAGAAATTCACACCATTGAACAAGGTAACAGATGAAGCTTAAGAGTGAAGGCTAATAACTACAAACATATAAAAGCTCACTAAGTAACACATTCAGAGAGGAAGCACATACATTAAACATATTGCAGGTTCCTTTAGTAGACACAATAATACATATCATTACCACCATTAAAATGCTATTTAAACTTTATAAGAAAAATAAATAAACTTCATCAAATACATCTAGCATTTTTATATAACTATACATATATGACAAGAGTATATCAATTTTCTCCTTTATATTTATTATAGAACATTGATTTACCTTTGGATAAAGTCCTTAATTTCTATCAACTAATAAAGTTTTCATAATAACATTTCATAAAATACATAAATTATATGACCACATATTCAAAACTAATTTGGCTACTTGGGTGACTAACAAATTAATTTTAATCATGCTGTCATATATATATATATATAATTTTAATTATAAATCAAAATATTCTTAATATAAGTAAGAAATCAAAACTTAAAAAACAATTCATTCTATCGTCAAAATTCATGGACTAACTAAGGCTGTAATTTTCTGATTGAAAACACAATATTCAATATCCATAAGAGCCGCCCATTGAAACACTCACAAAGCATTTCACCGATAAACAAAATCCCCAATATTCACTAAATCCAAGATAATCAGATGGTTCATGCAATAACAAACAAACAGACATGAATAAAAACAAAAGCAACGTTGCCCCTTCATTGTTTTCAAACTTCTGTCACTCTCTGCATGGTGCCATTAACAAGGAAAGTAATAGCATAAAAGATGTCGGCCTCACTTTTCAAGAAACATGAAGCCGTTAAATGCCATTGTTTTCATAGTTGTCGAGTTCATAAGTTATTCTGGCATTTACAAAACCCTAAATTTATTTCTTTTATAAACATGTTTTATCTTTTACTAGCCCACCTGAACTTATGTTTTTATCTTTCCTTTTCCTTTCACTTGCTTCCCCCAGGCTTCTGGTAAATTTGCAGGGGTTGCAAGAAGAGATTAAATTGGTAGTTATCGACCTTGACAGTAAGGCTGAGTGGTATCAGAAAGTGAACCCGGAAGAGGTCATAATCTCCACTTTCTGCTAGCGATTTCTTTATTCACTTCACTAAAAATTTCAACTATCCTTCTAGTCTCTGTTCTGTTTCCAAATGCATAGGTACCATCACTGGAACATAATAACAAAGTTATTGTGGAAAGTCTTGAGATTATCAGATACATTGACAGCAACTTCGAGGGACCTTCTCTTTTCCCTGACGTAAGATCTTTACGTCCTTGCTTGTTTCTATGTGTTTATATAAAAAATTTGACAGAATTTATATGTATTCCACGATAATCCAGGACGCTGGGAGGAGAGAGTTTTGTGAGGAATTGTTGTCCTTCTGTGACACTTTCATTGACATGATCTACAATTCCTTCAGAGGAGAGATTACCAGAGAAGCTGGTAAAACTCCTGACTTCTCGTCTTTTTTACAAAGGGATTTGTGTTAAGTACATGAATAATGACTGGTAAAGTTGTATCAGATCCTGCATTTGATGTACTGGAAACTGCCTTGAGAAAATTTGACGACGGCCCTTTTCTGATTGGCAAGTTTAGCTTGGTAGTGAACTGAACTTTTCGCCTGTTCCGTCATTTATCTCCATTAAAGTAAATGCAGGATCTCCATTGGACTCATGATGCTTGTAGAAGTGAAATCAACTTTATGTTTTTTCGGGTGGATATAGTTTATATTCCGTTTGTTGAACGAGCTCAGATATTCTTATCCGAAGTTTGTAAGTACGATGTCACGTCAGGTCGGTCTAAGCTATCCACATGGATTGAGGTACATGTGTGTTTAGTTTGTAATTACAATTCATTCCAAGGCAATGAACAGATGCCACAAGTTCTGTTGATTATGATTATTCTGTGCAGGAAATGAACCAGGTTGATGCTTATAAGCAAACAAAAAGTGATCGCAGGGAGATCATTGAATTTGACGTACACCGGTTCCGGTAACTTTCCACAAAGACTTTTTCTATAGATTCATTATGATCTTCACTTGATGATCAATGGAGAATGCATATATTTATTTACAACAGTCTTTGCTTGCAGTCCCAAGAGGAGAGTGAGGTTGCCATTTCCAGTTCCATTCCAAGTGTACACGAGGAACAAGAAACTTGATTAAAGGATGAATCTCAACTTTTACAACCAGTTTAAAAAGCTTTGTAAACATCTCAAATATGTATCTTTTGATCCACATATCGTTTGTTTTTAGCAACTTTGGCTGTGAACGGTTTACAGATTAAGACACATTTCAATTTTTCCTTGAGGAGTATTAGTGGAGGTACTTGGTAGATTATGACAGAACCATAGCACACTAACCTGGTTGAAACCTATGAACAGTGAGATCTAGCACCAGGAAGTTAAGGCAAGAGATTATATGGAGTAAAGTTACTAAAGATGCAGAAATGACATATACAGTGATTTATCTGGAGTGGAACAAAATTTGAAGGGAAGGCAGAAAATTAGTACAATGAAAACGAAACTCAGGCCTTCTGTGATGGACATAAATACAAGGATACTATTATATAACTACGATTCTATTTGCAAGCCAATCCTGACGAGAACTCACTTGCAGTTTTAGTATATTAAGCTAACTTCCCTCCCTGGTTTGATTTGTCTTTACACCAATCATCGTTGAGATTTACTGCGCATTGGTGTTCTGGGAGGGGTGCCAGGAGCCAAGCGAGAACTCTGGATATGCTTTATTTTAGGATCAAATGTCTGGGAAGCAAGGTAGCCCAAAGCTGTGACCACATCAGCTATGGCAGGTCGCAGATTAGGCTGGTCTTGAACACACATGGCTGCAACAGCAATGGCTTGATACAATCCCCTTGGCGGATACTGACCTTGAAGCATTGGATCTGCCATGTTCGAAAATTTACTTCTTTCTTTAAATAAAGGTTTTGCCTGCAATAAAAGCCAAGAGTATATAAGCCACGTTAAAATGAACACATTGGTTCTAAGAAGAACAAGCATATCCTGGAAAAGAATTCCAGAAAGATATGTGAAAAAGCTCACCCAAGCGACAAGATTCTGCTCCCCTGTAGCTTTAGAATGGTCAATCGCTCTCCTGCCTGTAATGATTTCCAGAAGAACAACTCCAAAGCTGTAAACATCTGACTTCAAAGTTAGTTGACCTGTCATTGCGTACTCTGGAGCACAGTATCCGTAAGTACCCATAACCCTTGTAGATACATGGGTGTTATCTCCAACAGGTCCCAGTTTAGCCAAACCAAAATCAGATAACTTAGGATGATACCCTTCACCAAGCAAAATGTTGGAGCATTTTAAATCTCTGTATATCACAGGAGGGCTTGCCTTATCATGCAAATACTCCAACCCTTTTGCTGCCCCAGCAGCTATTTTCATTCTTGTGCTCCAATCAAGTGGTTTCTTACCAGGTGAAATCTCTGCAAATAAAGCAATTAGGACTAAGAAGAAGATAACAATATGAAAGGGACTGAAAAATGATTAAGAAGTTGAACACACTTACCATATAAATGGTCTTCTAATGATCCTAGAGGCATATACTCGTACACCAATAGCCTTTGATCTCCATCAGCACAATAACCAATTAAATTAACTAGATTAGGATGGTGGAGTAAACTTAGCATCAACACTTCAACAAGGAATTCCCTATTTCCCTGCAAACCATTACGATCAAGTTGCTTGATGGCTACTACCTGAAACAATCATTGATAAGGTTAAGATTTTTCACTCACTTTACAACTCGCTGCATGTCATAATTGATGCTTCTATTCTTTGTTAGTGATAGAATTTCATACGCTCATATCAGATCCTTACGCAAAAATTGCCCCTTTATCATTTAGAAATTGAAGGCAAGCTGAAGAAAATGATGAGCATCACTCACCTGATTAATGGTTTCCAAACGCCCTTTATAAACTCTTCCAAAACCTCCCTCCCCCAACAAACACTCTGCCTTGAAATTTTTCGTTGCAGTTGCCAACTCGCGAAATGAAAAGATTTGTGCGGCGATGCTATCTGGACCTCCACGTTTAGAGGATTCTTTATCTTTCAAAGGGGAACCCATCCTAGATCTCTCTGCATCAACAAACCATGACGGTAAAAACTCGAATCACCATCCAGAAATCGAATCCGTGTCTTCAAATTTGCTTTCCAATTTAAAGCAAATTCTCAATAACGAAAACAAAAACCCCCCTCAACTAAAGACTACATACACGAACAACTGAATAGTGAATGAACCAAGAAATCACATCTCAAAACCCCCTTTGACTTTGCAAAAGAACCAAACTTCCGACCACTACACAACCACCCCGATAAGGGAACGCGAGAAACTCACAATGGAATACAATTAACATGAACTAAATCAAATTCCAACAGACTTGAAGACAACAGCCAAAGGATTACACGTAACAAATGTAAAGAGCAAGACTATAGGGGCATAAACACGAACCTGAAGTGAGTTTGATCTGATCAAGTGGCTTCTGGGTCATGATCGTCGGTTTCTTCTTCTTCTTCGAGTTTGACATACCAGAACAGGGAATCCACCCCATAACGCTCTCTCTCTCTCTCTCTCTCTCTCTCTCTCTCTCTCTCTTCCTTTATCTATACAATTGTAACAACAATACTCTGTAACCTCAAAAGATGAAAAATTCAATATCCCAGGTGGTGTCAAGTAGCCATGGAAGCACAAAGAATGGGGAGGGAGGGAGAGAGAGAGAGGGAAGGAGGGAGAGAGACAGACACCCAGGTTTGTACTTACCTAAGTTTCGACAACATATATTATCTCGTTCTTTCCGTTTAGTTTAATGTTTTTTAAAACTTGGAAATTAGGTGATTAGCCTAAAACGGTCTAATCAGGCCAGTTACAACTCAAACGTTGTCGTTTACGGATGATGGGTCCATGAATCATGAATATTATTAAATCCACTGAAACGACCACGTAGTCAAAAGGAATTATTACTTATTGTACGCTCTGAGATGGTGGAGTTCCATGGACTTCAACGAGGATGAGTTACAGCTTAGAGGGTCCCTTTTTATTTAATGTGTCGGTCAAACTGCTTTAGAAAACCCGCCTTTTTGTTTCAATTATTTACGGCTTTGAGTTTAAATTTCATCAACGACGTTCCGACACGACGTTACGGATAATCAACCATAAATTTCGAATCATGGTCTCTGACTTACTCTTTTTTATAAAATCTCAGTCATTTATTTTAGGAGATTTAGATTTTTATAAGATCTACATAAATAAATGGCTAAGATTTATTAGAGACAATAAGACACCATAATATTGGACAGAAGATCTAGACTCATAAATTCTTAACCTTTTCATATTTAAATCTTTAATAAATGTTTAAATTAAATAATCCAATTCAAATAATTATATTTATTAACATAATGGGCAACTGAATATTAAATAAGTGATTATATTTTAAATATATAAAAAACTCGATTTCAACTAAATATTAACCATGATGATATAATCTCGTTTTGCAAGCATCTAAAAATGATCATAATGTACGTAACCTTCTCTTTGTGTTTTAGCAAAAAGATTATTTCTATTATTTGAACACATGACTTTATGATCACGAAGGAGCAACTTTAGTTTAAAAACTTAATTAAACATTTAAAAATATTAGAAATAAAATTAAAAATATTTTAAAATTAATATTTTCAATTTATTGTCATTTAAATATATTTTAAATTATTGGTTTAATAAATAATAAATCACTAATTACTAGTACTTTAGTAAATGGAACCTTAATGGAAGTACTAATATTTGAATATTGTCTTTAAGAAAATACAAAGGATCAATTTCTTAAGATATGTTTATGCTAACTCAATCACACATTTAAATCTTTTTAATATTTTAAAATTTTCACTTTCTTAGGCTTCGGTTAAAAAATAATGACGAAATACACTCAATATAAATAAACGTAAATTAATCAAATGAAAACTCAACTCAGTTCTTAAATCTGATATGGACTAATTAAAATTGACTTAATTAATAATTTATGATATTTATAATAAATTATTAGTTTGAGTCGGATTTAATCAGTTCGGTTCGTGTTTGAGTTGAATTATCACATAAACAATATTTAACTAGCTTTTTTAGATATTCATATTGCGTGTATTTTGTCATGTTTTCTAATCGAAATTTACGAAAAATTTAAAAAACATTTAAAAACATTTGCGATAATTTTAAATAGAATATTTTTAAAAATTATAAAAAGTGTCGTACTAATGCGACTAAAAATATGATTCAATATAAATAATGGAAAAGTTTAGATCAAATAGAGCATCATTTGCTGTTTAATCTCAATAATTTATCGTGATTGTTAGAATTGCCTAACTCACCCTCAAAAGCTAGCTCAAGAGGGAGATGTTTGCACACTATTATAAACTTTTGAATGCCCTCATAGTTGTCTGATGTGGGATTCCTGACACACCCCCCTCAGTCCAGAGCAGGATTGGACATCTGATGGACATATTGGGCAAAGGGACGTAACCGGACACCACCTCAAACTATTGAGATAAACTGGCTCTGATACCATGTTAGAAAGTACCTAACTCACCCTCAAAAGCTAGCTCAAAAGAGAAAGGTTTGTACATTATTATAAACTATTAAATGCTCTCGTAGTTGTTATTATTTTAATCGTTTATTAAGAAGTGGTCAAAATGTTTAAAGATTCAGCCAATCCTTGACCATGCCAGAGGAGCATGACCTAGCTTGTCCGTCCATACTGGGACCACGACAAGACTTTGCCTTTTTCAAAGTAAACTAGTTCAATACTTCAATGCCATGCTCCTTTTCTTTGTGGGTTAAATATGATTCATGTGGCTTGAGCTTGACCAAGTATGGAATAAATTTAGGAGCGGTTTGGTTCGGTTAAGTTCGGTTCGGTTTTTTGTATTTTGTTTTTGTTTTCGTAAAAAAATGAAACAGAATCGTTCAACTTTTCAATTTAATTTATTTTAATAACTTTTATTGTTAAAAACTGATCATTGTATTAACTAATTGGTTAATTTTTATTAATTAATACGTTTTTATAAACTAAAATAAATCAATTAATTTTTATTTAAAATTAAAATTAAAGTATAATCTCTTTCGATTATATTTCAAATTCTTTAATTTTATTCGAATTTTAGCCAGTTTTATAACGGCTTAATACCGATTGAATCTTTTAAAGCTTAAATTTCTTGTCTCATCAGTTTAACTTTCGATTTGATTTTTAAAATATTTAAATTAATTAAATTAAAAAATATTACTTTAAAATGTTTTAGACTTGATCAAAGTTCTAATAACTTATTTGAATCTGGACTTGATCAATCCATTATCATTCCTATTTTTCGTTACTTTAAATCTCATCCTCAAGTGTTTTCTTTGTTTGTGACCGAACGGTCAAACACTTGAATGTGCATTGGCCCACATCTTAGGCAAGGACACTGCTAGCTTTTGAACTTTGAAGACCATAAGCTGAATCTCTAAGCTCATTGCCACATCTTATGGAAGACTGGAAATTCATTGGCCTCCACAGAAGATTTGTGGGTTTCAGTTCTATAGTAAGTACCATTTTGTACAGTAACTCTGAGAGTGAGTGATTTGATATTACTATTTTAATTCTTAATTTCTTATACTTTAAAAATTATCACTTATGCTTAATTTTGTGTTTCGATGTTAATTCGATTAATTAAAATAACATCATTTTATTTAAAAGACGAAACAAAAACATTTCAGATTGTCCGAGCTCAATTGGAGTTTGCCTATAAGCATATGCAAGATCAATAAGCATATGACAAGGAAGACATACATATATATATATGGGGATATAGCCATTTGGTGAAAGTTGGTAGGAACCTGAGATTGTTTTACATATTACAGGACAGATTTACCAGAGGGATGTACTTATTCTGCTTTAATTGGAAAATTATTAGGACAGGAAAATCAGAACTAGCTGGCTAAAGACATGTAAGATGTGTAAGGTTTTTGGTCCAGAGTTGGAGATTATGGTTTCTGCAACTCAGCTTCTGATGCTGCTGAAGTTGAACTCTTAAGAGGCATGTCATGGTTATGCTTCCCTTCGTATGTTGTAATGAAAGCTCTTGGATCATCCGAAGCTCTTTCCACGTACTTTCGAACTTTGCATTTGAGACTGGTACATCTGTAGTAACTTCTGCAAGGAAAAGGAAAGGAGAATTTGCTATGAGCAAAGCAGCAGATAACAAGAAGAACAATGCAACAGATTCTGAAACCTGGGGTATGCGTTTCCCTTCACAACTTTCTGCCCGTATTTTCTCCATCTAAAACCATCTCCAAAAATCTCTGAATCTGTGGAATTTTGCACCACAACACGGGGTTCTGTTGCACCAACCTCTGCTACTCCAGCTTCAACAGATTGGTTTTCACTCTTCCTAGAAGGTAAAATGTGCAAAAGGATATGACAAGTTGACAACTTCTGATTAGCTGATGCATGTATTCGCAAACTCATACCTTCTTTTACTTTTGGGTTCAGAATCTTCTTCCTCCAATCTCTTGCCAGCTTCATCACATTCTCCACTGAGGTCACAAGAGTTGTCCGAAGTTCCTGCACCGACATTGGTCGATCCAGTTCGAGCAGGATCATGAGATGGTGGAGCTTTACTCTGATAAGTGGAACTACTGCGTAATCTTGTGTCATTCTGAGTTTCAACTCTACTTTCAGAACCTTCATTTAGGTTACTACTCCATAATGGGGTGTTAATTGCATCCTGATCTGCACCTTGTGTTCCTGATGAGTTTCGTTTAGGTAGCTGAGGCTTTGGATGGTTGTGTTCACCCCTGTAGACTATTTCTGCAATCTGCCCATCAAATGATCTCTCAACCTTCTTTTTCACCGGACAATTCGGATGTGTGCATTTGTAGTAACTTCGCGGGTACTCGCTTCCTTTTACTTGCTTTTGCCCATACTTCCTCCAATTGTAACCATCATAAGAAGGTCGATCTGTATTTGCAATAGGTGCTGAACTTTTTGTATCATCTTCTTGACTATGAATCATCAATCTTGAGGACTCAGTTGTCTGATCAGTGTCTGCAACAGATGGAATTTTCTGAAGATTTGAGGCACGTTGGGATGCAAAACTGTTTCTTTCTTGATTTGTTTGACACACTCGACTGTCAGCTGATGCCAGTGTTTGATGTTGACTCCTATTAAAGTTTCCCTGAGAAATAACTTTTTGAACTCAGGTTACCATAATCTGATTATTCAGCAAAATTCAAGATCATCGTTAGAAAGGAAAGTGATTCCTAATGGAAAAGTTGAATATTAACTCCACATTAGCCATATCTGAAGAAGAAGAAAATAAAGCTCCTAACCATATTAGCCAAAAGAGATACAGTTGTCTTTGATACAAGTTTAGCATGTGGTTTATATACGACCGTGGGCTTGCAATCTGATTTTGAACCTCTGTCAGGTGTATCACAAGCTACCGATCCAGAGGGTTTAGCCTGAAATTTTCAAAAGCCATGGAAATTCAGCAGATAATCAGTATTGAACATGAACAAAATTGAGTGACTCTGACAGAAAACCTGTGAAGGTGGCAATGCAGCTGCAGGACGATTAGCCGTTGGCTTGAACCTCACTGTCTTTGGTCTAATGGCAGGAATTGTAGTTTCCGAGCACACATTTGGGGGTGAAGCATCAATAGCACCTGTAAGGAGCTCTGTGAAGGATCTAAAATTGGAGCATTTAGGCCTGGATGCTACCGGTTTAGCTACGACAACCCTGTCTGGTTCCTTGATCTCCATTTCAATATAAGTACCTGGAATAAAGGTCAAATTAATGGTGAATGACGCACCAATTCGACACCATGAAATGTGTTATTGCTCTGCACGGAAAAATAGAGAATATGAGTCTAAACTGACATGAAGAAAGAACAGAAAGTATAAAGAGTACTATCATGTCACAACCAGCAGTCTACATTTGTAACTAATTAGCATATTGTAATCTGAAAATTATTTTTCTCAGCTAATTGAACAGCTGTAGCATCTTATGCATACACTCTTTGTGTTAAAGTTTTAAAAATAGAAGCACAGATTCTTGCATGTAAGTATCCAAATACTTCTTTTTCCTTCGCACTCAAGTAGCTTACCTCCAAAACAAAGAAAAGGGACTCAAATCAAGCACTGAGTAAAATCTGGCAACATGAAAGGTGCAAGAAAAACAGGGCTATGAAAAGTTGAAGAACACAGAAATAACATTTAAGAGCAAACTGATTAAAGAGCAGAAATAAGACTTGGAACTCTTCTTGAATTCTTGTACAATGGAATTGAAGAATGGTTATCACCACTCATTGAACCTATTTCTACCTCAATCACGCATGCTTTTGTCCCTCTCCATTGAAATACCATCTTCAACGTATGTACCAGAAAAAAGATTAAAACCTTCTGCATAAAAAACAGACCAGCTGTACACATAAAGTGCTTTCTTTGTGTATGGACAAAGTGCAGTAACAGGAAGCTAATTCTCTTAACAACCTCCAACTTTGCAAACGAGCAATATGCTTCAGATTGAGTGGCCATCTTTACAGCGAATTACTGACAGAAGGAATAATCTGAAACTACTTCCAGGATCCACATATCGATTGTTTACTCAAATCTCTTGCATTTCGTAATAAGATTAAAAACACAATTCGTTGAATTTATGCACCCACAGATTTTCGTGCGACCAGTAAAGGCCATTGCAGAAAACCTCAGTAGGCAAGGGCATTGCCAAAACTCCACACCATAACCAAATAAGCGCTGTTGGTGAATTGTATCAGCACAGTCAATAAGTTTAACAAACAGTTCTTCAGGATTCGACACCAACCCGGATTTAGTCTCACTAATTAGAAGTCTTTCTCAACACAGAAAGTTTATGCCCTCTTGCTCATACTTCACCGATAAACCCGTGTTCTATCCAAGTAATAGGAAAACTTCAGATGAAAAACTAGAGTAACAACTATTTCCAAATTTATTCACCACAAAGCATCCCAAATTGCACCTAAACGCTTTGGCCTCTAGGCAATAGTTATATATTTCCTAAAAGTAATTACCAATTTACAGGCAACTCCAAAATCTTTGGAAACATGGGTTGTATCAGTTTGGTTGTTTCTGATAGTTTATAATATTTCTTGTGAAAACTCGCTTGCTTCCAAAGACTAGAGACAGATGAATCTAAACCACCAGAATATTCAGCATCACGTCATCAGAAACTTATATTTCATTTTCACAACCTTCGTGCTCCTCGACTAACAATATTCCTACGATTATCGCTACATATTTTTGTATCAAACTCTCAAGTCAAGACGAGTTATGCCAAGATTTTAACTTTTCTAAAGAAAACGAGAAGTCTCCTCAAGAATCAAGAAAAGAAGAAATTTTATATGAACAAGAGCCACCAGATAACCATAAAGAAACACTTCAATACGTTAGTGGAAGAAGCCATAGAGTTCTGCAGAAAGAAAAAAGAGATCTGAAGAAAAGTTTCGAACTTTTCCTGACCGAAGAATAGATATGGACTCGTAATTTAGAGGGTTGCAAACAGCATTTAATCCTCGAGATCCAAACAACTATTCCTGGTAAGAACATAAGCCATAGACCAAATTCAAAGAGCATATAATTACAAACAAGAGAAGCACGGGAAGAGACAAGGAAGCCAAACCAAACCACAGAGTCAAAAGTGCTGAAAACCTAGGAGTTGATATGCTTCCACGAATCCCATTTACTTCTTAAGCTCACGAACATCAACAAAATCTGCATTCCGAAAACAGGAAGTTGAACAAAAGTAAATAATCTGATATGAAGCTCAACAAGTGACGATATCACAAGTGCAACAACCTTACCTTGAAAAAACTCATTAACCTTAACCAGTTCTGTACATCCACGTAAATGGATATAACAAAGGACAAAACTCATATTACTAGACAAAACACTCTTTTATCTTTCTCATTACAGCTCACTTCGTCTTTTTCCCTTGAGCCAAAAACAACCCAAAAATGTGAACTTTTACTGGATTCTCAGTTCATACAGTAAGAATGAAGTTTTTAAAAGTACCCTTTTAACAAGAGAGAGGAGGGAAGCTTGCCATTTAAAAGCTTCTGCATAAACCAGTTTTTTTTATTATTAAAGAGTAGAGAAGAAAGAGTTAAAAAGGAAAAGATGGAGAATGCCTAAGCAAATGTTTCTGATTTTTTTCCCCCTTAGTTTTTAGAAAGTTTTTATCTGTGTTTTTTTCTCTGAATTAGCAGTGGCCTATGTATGTTCTCTTCTTCTTCTTCTTCTTCTCTACATTTTTCCTTTTTTAATTCTTAGTTTTGGGTTGGAAAAGGTAAAGCTAACGTGATGGTACGGCCAACTAACTATCTCCTGCTTCTTAGTTCTGGGTTTGACTTTTCTATGTTTTCCCAACTCAACAGATAAACTCAATTTTTTTTATCATTGTTAATTTATTACTATTATATATTTATTAGAAAAAAGTGGTCCTGGCCCCTGAGATCTGAAGAGGCAATTGAATTGATTGCAAGGCAAATGCCAATTTTCATGCAGTCTGACTCATCATTTAATATAGTGGAGCCCAAAAGGACCATAGTACTAGTACTGCAAGTCAAAATGGCAGTTTTGTCCCTTTGCTTAAAGCATGACTTAAAGGGCAATAAGGACAATATATCTAGTTGATGGTTGGGTTTTCAACAATCATCCATAAATTTCCTTAAAAAAACATATTTTTCTAATAATTTTTATTAATCAAAATATTATTAATTTTTATTTTTTTGGTAAGTTGGAAATAGGAAAAGAAATACATTAATAAAACATAATAATAGGCATGACATATATTAGAGGAAGACTATATAAACTATAAAATTATAAATTATGGTATAATTACAAATTAGTCGGCATATTCAGTGCACAAGATTTCTCGCTTTGTGAGAGTCTAGAAAAGGTCATAATATACACAATTTTTCTTTTGTATTTTTACTGAGAAATTGTTTCAAGTGACTTAACTCTGTGACCTTATTATGATTATAAATGAGTAACTTTATCAGATGCTACAAGACTCACCCTCGTAATTACAAATTATTTGTAAAAATTACAAATAATATAAATATAATTATAGATAATGTAGATAAATTTATAAAATAATAATAATATATAACTCGAGTATAATATTGTGAATATAATTATAATTTTGGTTGATAATTTAAAACATTTTTAATTAATAATAATTAGATAGACAAGACCTACCAATCTTAACTTATATAGTAATTGACAAAGCTACTACTCCAAGTTAGAGCATGGGTTTTGGTTATCCACTAGCCCTAATAAATAATTTTACTTAAAATTTTGTACTTTATAGCTTTGGTAGCAAAGGATTTCTAAAATTTGTGTTAAATGTCTGACAATTTGATCACTTGTATTTAAATTTTAATATTTTGAAATTATCATTTATCTTTAATAATATTAGTTCATTACTGCACAATTTCCTTTGTTGTATTCTATTTTTATTTAATCATAAATTTGAAAATGATATCTTATTTAAAAATTTTAATATTACAAATTTAAATAAAAATAAATAATGAGATAATTAAATGATACTTTTGAAATATTATAATTCAAATGAAAAAATAAATCATAAAGGATTTGAGTATAGTCAATCCTAAAATATGATAAAAGAACATATAATATGACTTTTAATGCGTGGAAATAGGATAGTCAAAGATGGCTAAGGTGAGACCATCATTGGGCAGTTGAATCAATGAATTCACTCATCACTTGCCAAGATTCCTCAACTTGTCAATCTTATGTTTGAGTAAACACCACCATCTTGACAAATGACAACTAGTTAATATTCTTTAATTTAGGTCACTTTTTTCTTAATAGGTAAAGATGTGGATGTTATTTTTTAGTGTAAGTTAATGAAATTTTGACCTTTTAATCACATGTCAAGAAATATGTTAAGACCAATTGGGTGCTTTTTTTGCTTAATTTGATACATAATGGCTATAGATTTTCTGCGTAAGAATTGTCAAAATTAAGGCATGTTTGTTTCCATTTTTGTTTTCAAATTCAATAAAAATAATATTTTATTTGAGCTTTTAGTTTCTATTTTTATTTTATTTTCTTCCTGTTTTCAAAGTTTATAAAAACCATAAAAAATGGTTTTTATTTTTATAATTTGATTTAGTATCAACTAAATATTAATTATTAATAAGAATTATGAATAATTTAATTTTACTTCATAATTTTATTTAAATTTGTAATTAAATTAAATAATTTTTAATAAATATAATTAAAATTTAAATATATAAATTTTAAATGAAATTTTATTTAATAGTTAAAATATATTAAAATAAATATTCATATTTTAAAATCATTTTTGAAATTATTTATTTCAATAAAATAAAATAAATTTATTAATAATTTGTTAATAAATACTATTAAGAATTAAAATAAATTTATTTAATTGAAAATAACTACATTGACATTAACAACCAAATATGTTAAAATAAAATAAAAACTGAAATTTGAAAATTGAAAATTGAAAACTAAAAACTGAATACTGAATACTACAACCAGAAAAGTCAGACCTGTGAAATCTTATTATATTTAACTATAAGGAGTAACATAAGATGGGCACAAGAAGTTAGGATTTTTAAGACTTTTTTTTTTCTAGATCAGGGTATCTAGTAACTAATCCCCTCGTTGATTTGTAGGTACCTCACAGGATGGGATAGCTGACCAAAAGATTTAAGGCTGCTCCACTCTTCCATTTTAGTACAATTGAAAGCATTTACGCTAAAAACTATTATACTAAAACATCATTTTTGGTATAGGGATAAAAATAAATAACTTAATTAGTTTAAGGATTCATTTTTTAATTCTCAATCTTTTTCAACAAAAGATTGAAATTATTTTGAGTTGTAAAAGTTGAAATTATTTTCTTTTTTCTTCCCTTTTGCTTCATAATATTAAAACTAATTTCTCTATAAGCAATTTTTTATAATACATGGTATATATCAATATTAAGTGTGAGTCTATTAATTAAAAAATAATATAAACTTTTTTTAGAATGTATTAGATTATTGTATTAAGGTTTATTACATAAGTTCATAAATTAAAAAATTAAGGGTTAAATTTAAATTAGTCTTAAATAATTATTATATATAAGAATATACTTGTGCTAAATTTAATAAATGAAGTATCAAAATTTATATTTAATTTTAGTCATAATAAATATTACTTAAAAACTAATTTATAATTTTAAGAATAAAATAGTGTCTAATGTCAACTAGTGATGCATCATATTAATATCAAAATCGATATTCGTAATTTTGCTAAATTTGGAGGGTATCAAGGGAATAATAAATAACAGAAAGAAATCAATTACTATATGTAAGGTGGATTAGTTGGAAAGTGGAAATTAGTTGAGAAAGTTCGTTGGGACGCACGTGACAGCGCATGCTCTAACCCCCAAACTTACGTTCTAGTACGTGTGACTGGTGGCTGCAAATGTATGAATCCGCTGCACGTGCCAATGCCATGGGTGTAATTTTATTTTATTTTATGAATTTTAAATTTTTCTTATCATCTCCTTTTCTTTTCTCCTTTGATTTTATCACTAATATCGGAAGGGTTCTTGGTTAATAAGCATGAGATGAGGAGGTACGGGTAAGAAATAAAAAATAGCTATTTGATAATATATTATTATTGAATGAATAATATTTTTATATATGAGTTTCGGATATTACTCCATACTTCTCGATTATAAGAGGAATGAAAGTCATTCCGTTTAAAAATAGAAGTGTCACATTTTCACCTGTGTGGCACTTCTTTTTTCTTTTTTAACAATTAAATATAATTAATTAAAATATATTAAAATTTGATCTAAAATAAAAATTTAATAAATTCTTATTTCTCAAAATTTTTAACAAATTAGACCACTATTAATAATAATATTAATCATTTGTTCGTCCTAATAATTATATCTATTCTCTTTTTTCAGTGTATATATTCTTACTTTTATTATCATTGTCTCGTGTGAATCAAGCACTCTCAAAATCATTACAATAATAATTTTATGTTGAAACTTGGTTTTCAGATACTTACTAATTCTACTGCTTTTTGGGTGCAGGTTCTCCGCAGTAAGTATAGGGTTGGTGACGGCATTCCGGATACCATTCATCGACATAATTGTTCTTTTGTTTGGAGTTCTCTTACGAAGGTTTGGGAAGAACTTAAAGAGAGTGTTTGCTGGAAAGTTGGGAATGGCCAGAATATTCGGTTTTGGCATGATTGTTGGATCCCTCAGCTCGGTCCTTTAATTAGTTTTTGTACTAACCCGAATGTTATCGATAATGATGCACGTCTTTGTGCTATGGTTGA
>JAOQMR010000005.1:34951950-34963351 GCA_027563865.1 Erythroxylum pelleterianum | reverse complement strand
TTCTATGGTTAACAGGTTTTTTACTAGTTCTATGAGTGAGTGGATGGTTGATAACCTTCGTAATGCTCTTAGAATTGCTTCTGTGGATTGGGATTAGCCTACTTGTTTCGGTATCCTTTGTTGGAAAATTTGGAAAGCTCGCAACTCTTTTTTTTTTGAAGGTGTTAGTACAGGTCCGGAGGCTATCGTCATTCAGGGACAAGGGTGGGCTAAGCAAGTAAAAGCTTCGAGTATGAAACCGGGGCGCAGGGGTGCTACTGTTCCGTTACAGGTCTACTGGCAGCCTCCAGGGTCGGAATGGACCAAGCTGAATGTGGATGGCACCGTCGATCCGTTAACTGGGGCTGCTGCTGCGGGTGGTGTCTTATGCAGCACCAATGGTTTGTGGCTGGCCGGTTTCGCTCACAATCTTGGCATCTGTTCGGTTACAAATGCGGAACTGTGGGGGTTGCTCGACGGCTTGCAACTCGCTTGGAGTATGGGCATTAACAAGGTCGAGGTTGAGAGTGATAACATGTTGGTGATTCAATGGCTTACTAACCACATTCATGAGAGTACGGACAATGCACTCATCTGCAGTATTCGGGAGCTGATGTCACGCAGTTGACAAGTCAAGTTTCATCACGTTTTTCGAGAGAGAAACGCTACTGCTGATGCTATGGCTCGGATCAGACCTGAGGTGTCTTTGGGTATGGTGGTTTTTCAACAGCCCCCGGAGGTTATAGGACGAACTCTCAATGATGATCGCTTGGGTGTTAGTCGCACTTGGCACATTAATCCTGTTATTAGCTCTAACTAGTTGTTAGCTCTTTTATTTACCAAAAAAAAAACATTACAATCACCTGATTGACAGGTTTCAATCACAGTCATTGACATTGATATTTCTAATGCTCACACGAACAACCCTTAGTCAGACGACGCACGAGATAACATTACCAAAGTACATGAAACAGAAGATTATAATTAATTATAGTGGCATTAAAATAATAATAGGTAAGCCATTGGAATGACTTATGTTTAATAAAAATTTATGCATGCAATAAAAAAAATATAATTTTGTATTAAAAGGACATGTATTAAATTGAAAATTTGCAATTTTGACCTTTATATATTCTCGTGCCAGAAAAAAGCTTATGCATTGTTACAGAATTTATAATTTTTCAAAGCTGTCTAAAATTTGTTTGTATGCATCACTATCACATTACAAGTCCTGTCTTTTTCTGAGATTTTTATGAAACAAAAATCATCTCATCCCAATATAACTGGAACGTACATCATAAGACATAACAAAGTCAGAGTCCTGATTCTGTAGTACAAACAATTTTCCCTAGTACAGTAAACAGATCATCTGCTAATTAAAAGTAGCTTCTGCGCTGTTCAATTAAATCTTGCCTATATATTTACGTGATAATTATATAAATATACGAATAAGATTTTATGAAATAAGGTGGAAACAGACCATCTAAAACAAATAATATACTCCCCTCGTTTTATGCTATTCAATTAATTAAGGATAAGATTATGACATTCTAAAATTTTTTAAACCTTGCATCCTAGCAAAATTTTTATAGGCTTGTCGTTGTTGTTTTTCCTTTCCTTGTTATTATCTCGTTTTCCTACTTTCGTTTTATATTATTATCACTTTTTATACCTATAACTAAGAGTCAATTTTTACTTTTTAGTGTTGAGTAGATGTACAACAACAACAACAACAACAACAATTTAATGTAAGTCTTGCTAATATGAAAACTTTGAGTCGGTCTAATAATACGCAATCTTATACTTAACTAGTAAAAATGTTATTTCTGATAGAGCTACAGGAAAAAAAAGAAAAGAAAAATATGTGTATGTGTATATATATATAAATAAATGAATGAATACATATAAATAAAAATATAAAAGTAATAATATAAACAATACAATAAATATAAAACAAGGTAAAAATAAACAAACTGTTACAACAAAATTTAAGCTAAATAATTAAGAGAGAATTATTACATATAAATGTAATCACACAATTGCATAACATTGCACACATTATATATTCTCTTATAATATTTGCATTAAAACCAATAAGAGGGGTTGCTAAAGTTAGCTTATGGAATGTTATCGCATGATGATTGATATCTGCAACATATTGAACATTAGTGTACAAACACGTTGAATTGTATGAGTTTCACTGGTATTATGAATAATTAGAACTTTGCATTAATTCGATCGATTTAATTGTAAAAATACTAAATTGGTCAAATTTTAGTTTAATTTATATTAATAATTTATATTATTAAAAATTAACTAATTTATTAATTAATTGTCTAATTTTTATAAATTAATTAGTTAATTTCTATTTAACAAACTTCTTTTTTAATTTTTACTTCAACCCTAATTTACAAGTGACAATAGTCCTACTTTGTTAATCAATCGTGAAACTATCACCATACAAAAGTGTTATTTCAAAACATAACTAATTATACGAGGAGTTGGAGTACCTTGTTTGTGTTAAGGTGTTCTAATCCTTTGCTACTTAATCTGGTCCACATATTTATATAGACCTACGTAAGCATGTCGAAGAGGTTTAATAACCAGATCTGAACCCTTACATGAGAGAGGGGAATGATAAAAAAGCATCTGAATCTAAAACTTTCGTCGTATTAATCAATAAGGATCACAAGTCCCAGTCCAAAACAAAGACGTGACATATCATCAACCAATTGCAGACTTGGGCCACACAGGATTTACACTTACAGATGGGATGTTTTTTGGGACCTCAGACGTTGGCTCGTTGCCAGTCTTATCTTTTGGCTGTGACACGTCCCCTGAAAAGCGATATGAATCATTGGATTCTTAAATCACGTCTGAACATAAGAAACCATACAAAAGCAGAAGAAAAAGTTTAGTAGAGCACCAACATGAACAATTAAAGCTGTTTACAAACGAAAACCTGTCTAATCAAGCTTTGTGAAAGGCCTGATTGAAGTGAGAGGACACAAATTTCAAAGGGTGGCAACAATTCCCATCGAATGCAGTTTCAATGATACAAATAGCATTCGAAATCTAAAGCAACAAACTGCACTTCAGGTTCTCTATCCATGACTTGTCATTTCACAAAACAAGACAATCACTGTTACAGTAGATTTCTAGTCGTCACATCAAAGGCGTCAATTTAGCCCTCTGCTGCTCTGCTCGGGCTCGCTTTGCTTTCTTTGGCTGTTTGCCGTACGAATTGGCCACGTACTCGTGGTCGTTGCTCTGCTAGCGTCTTTCTGCTTTGATATCGAACCTAGATACCATCCACAACAAAGGATTTCATATCTTGTTAAGGGACAAATGGGATTTGATGCTTAAAATGGAAAGAAAAACAAAGGACGGAAAACAAGTCTAACTAATGAGCACAACTAACGGTAAACAGAATGCAAAAAGGTAGATCTAATCTAACAGTCGTCACTCCAATCGTCAAGGCTTACAAACTTGTGTGCAGAATTCACACAAAAGGGGAAACGAAAGAATGAGCTTCTAAAAGAGGAAGAGGAAGCTTTTTTTTTTTTTTTTTGAAAGGTAAAGAGGAAGAGGAAGCTGAAGGACAAGAATCATGAATATCCGCCCAAAACTCCCATCCCAAGCTTGCACTTAAGTAGATACATTATTAGGTAATCATGCCACTATGCATAATTTAAGGGAAAGGCATCATGCCATCAAGTCATGTCTGCATGTCCAAGCAACCGAGCTCAGGCATAGCAGAAGGCAACATGGAAGATTCCTGTTCCCAACGTCCTTTTCTTGTGGAATTAAAAGCACCGAACAGGAAGCGACAAATTAAGATGTCAAGCAATGAATTCACACATGGAAATGAAAATATCATTAGACAACTACACCATACTAGAAAGTTCCCGAGTGCAAATACCACAAACCCAGGAGCTATGTCCCCGTCTCATAGTTGTTTCCCTTATAAGAGCCTACAGTAACAGAAGATAAACCAAATTTGGACAATGACCATCACCTTACTTTACCTTTTTCCGGAAGCATCTCTCACTTCTCTTTTGTCGAAACTTTGTCAGAGCAGCTTTTCTCTGTGCCAACTTGTCTTGATCTGCTCTATTTCCACTCCCACTTCCACTAGCATCACCACTACCACTTTTTCCACCAATCCCGTTATCACTTTCTATGTTCGTCCCTCCAGCATTTACACCTGTGGTGCTCCCATTTTGACCATTGCTTCCATGATTACTGCCATGGTTGCTGCCTGAGGCACTTCCATTGATGCTGTAATTACCTGTGATACCTTCGGTAGGCCCACATGGCACGTTGGATGAACTGCAATGTGGAACAGAAGCAGCCAATTTGTTCACCAATGAATCACCCAGGCCAGGTGGACGCTGGTTCTGTTGAGTGTTCTGGAGGAGATGATGGTAATCGCAACGGTGCTGACTTTGTGATTCATGATGGATATCACTTGACCGAACCAGAAATTCTGCACCTGTAACATCATCATCCTTTTCTGTAACAATTTGCTTAGAGGTGCATAAGATGTCACCATTCATGGGCTGGAAAATAGGAGCTGGATGCAAACATTTGAATGTAGATGTTACTGCTGGCTTGTTTTCCCCCAGAACTGACTGGTTATAAGTGTTATTTGTAGTGGAGCCTGTATCAATGTTATTGCTTCCGACATTTGAGCCTTGATTAGGATGATCGCCACAAGAATGAGATTGGAGATCATACACTGATCCTTTTCTGGAAGCACCCAAGCTAATGTCACATGGAGAACAACTTTTCATGTTCCCCTTGGAAGTTTGATTTGTATTCAAGGCTGAATTGTACCTGCACCACAACAAATAGCAAAGGCAGCCAAGCTACTATTGAGTTGGGAAGCAAATATAAATGTTTTGATTTGCAAATTGACTTAAGAAATTTGAATTGGTCCTTAAGCTTCTCCAATACCTTGAAAATGCTGATGAATCTGATCGTCTTAAAACATTGCGATCATCATGAACAGCTGTCCCAATATCCTTGATTCCTCTGAGTCTTTTTAAACTGAGCTCAAGGGATGGTGCATCTTTATCATCACAGATGGCTTTACATTTGGTATCCATGATCTTGCCATGTTTGTTTGATGCCTCAAACTTCAAGCAGTCATTTAGAGGCTCAGTACCTTTGATGATAATACTTGTATGATTAGTTGCTTTACATTTTGATTTGCTAGAAAGATTCTCACAATTGAGATCTAACAGTTGTTTATCAATTGGTTGCTCACTGACTTTACTGGATCCTTTTTCAAGCAAATCTTTTTGATTCATGCCTACAAGTGCAATTGGATCTTCAACTGGATATTCAAGCTGTAAGTCTAGATTTCTTTCCATGTTCATCACCATGTCTTTTCCAGTTGTAATATTCTCTTTCACAAGAAATAAAAAAACATTAAAAATTCATACGCAAGTTAATAAGAGAGGAAAAGTTGACGAGGGAGGAAAAGGAAAAGATTTATGAAGAAGCTACAGAAGACCGAAAAGACCAATAGAGTTTCATGCGTACCAAGTTGTTCCTCCTGTTTGCAGTGCTTAATTTTCTCTGTTACACGAATTTGTTTGTTACCAGATAATTCACCATTTGAATGGATGACTTGCGCACAAGTGCTATCCGGACATTCAGCAACATTATCACATGGTGATGTTGGGCGAGAGCTATCAATATCTATAGCTTGTTTTGTCCAAGAGCTCTACAAAGTGACAGTCTTACATTCAGTCACACCCTCGATAGTCTCAGACATACTTGAAAGCAGTACGAAGTCATAAAATTTAAAGCAATTAATAGTCCACTCCCAGCATTTGATTGTCAGTCACAAGCATAAAAGCATATCATTACATATTATACACCTTTAATCATCTGCATAACTACTTTCCAAGTTACAAAAGTATTGGACTACAGAAACAATTCACAGAGCTAAGAGCCGATTTCTATTTAAAACAGACAAGACTGGGGTTAACTCGTCAAAAGAAGGCTTCATCAGTAGAGAAATCAATAGTGCTTCACATTGTATGGCTGTCATCAGTTTTACGGCAATACAACATCCATTTAAATTTTGAAATCAAGTAAAGAGAGATTATAAGCTAAGAACTGTAGGGCACAAAATATAGGGGTGCCACTAACAAGAGGCCCGTTGATGTGCAGTGGAAGTAATATAAGTTCCAACAAGTAAAAAGTAACTTGCCAAATAACAAATTCAAAACCTCAACTTGCTATATCAAATCCCAATATCATCCTAGACACTCATGTAGTTATCGATATCACAAGTTTTCTTCCTAATGAAAGACTCATCATACCTGAGTGCCACTTCCTTTGTCACTTCCGTCCTCATTCAAGCCAATGCTCCCATTATCATCCTCATAATTGCTGCCACTATTGTTGCCAGACTTATCAACACTCTTCGACCTTACAGATTTCTGAGTTTGTGTGGCACTTTCGCTCCCACTTCCACTGGACTAAAAGACAAGATAAGGACAATCAAGCACAGTAGGAAATGGTATTGATGAACATTTTTGCCTATGCAAGGGGTTATGTTAAAGCGTAGAGAAGAAACCATTGTCAAGGCTAAAATGTGAGCTTCTAATCAGTGTCAGTTCTGAATCATCAATCTCAAAAAGAGAAAACCTAACTTTTTGCAACAGAGGCTTAAATGAGCAAATAGGACGAGGAGAATTTTTTTTAACTTCTAGAGGCCTTCAAAGGGAAGAAAAAGATTAAGCTATAAAATGAACAAATTCAAGGCTGGAATTCTAAAATCTGAAGCACAATATACTCACACTATGGCATCTTCTCCAGACATGCTGCCAAAGATTCTTCAGCTCATTCTTCCTTATAGGCTTCACCAAAAAGTCTACAGCGCCTTTTGACAAACACTTAAGAACTAAACCCATCGAGTCATGGGATGACATCACTTTGCACATTTCATCAGAAAACAAAAGTTAAATTTATCTCTTCCCAATATCCTGTTGTTACAAAGAAAAAAAAAACAAATTCATCAAGAGGAAACTTACTGATAACAGGGACATTTCTTCGCATTCTGTGGCTCATAATTTTGCACAAAAGAGCAATGCCAGATGAGAAAGGCATCACTACCTCAGTTAGGACAATGTCAACATGATTGTTCAAATTTTCGAGTATCTTCCAAGCGTGCAACCCATTTGATGCTTCAATGACTGATAAAATCCACATAAATACATAAAATCATCACATCCGTGCAATGAAAAACATGAAAGCAACAAAAAATGGTATCTATGTGCAACAAAGTAATGATGCCAAAAGTAGATTCACTACGAACAAATATTTGAAGAGAAAAATTGAAAAACAGATGCCGATTTCACATAAAACACTTTTATTTGAGCCCGTACAAAGATGACAACAGCGATGACATAAAGGTTGATCCAGAGATGGTGCTACTTGGCAGTAATGTGGGTTATCAATCTGGAGTTCCTGAAAGCTGACTTGCAAACTTTTTCTAATCATCACTAAAAAAAGCAATTAATGTCCATCCTGTCTTAAAGCTATACACAGTTTATGCCACTCACACAAGCATGAAAAGTCGATTTTCCGGTGATAATAGCATAAATGATTTCCAGCATAATAAATTCAACAAATCAAAATGCTCACCAACCACAAACAGCTTGACATGCACAAGAAGATTAAGTGAACAATTTTATAAAGATGGAGATAAGGATACATTAAACGTTTTAGGTACACACATATACATATACACAGAAATGATTATGTCAGAGAAAATTTCCAGCATTAATAATTAAAAAGGAAAATCTTTATCAGACACACAGCAGACACAAACACACAAAGGTTAAGTGAATAAACTTATGCAGAAGGAGACTAGCATTGAAACCAACATATATTCTAATATAAGTTAAACCACCATGTCTAATCTGTCTTCAAGTCTAATGCGAACACCAAATCCACAATGCATTATATTACAGAGACCAGCCACTAACCCTCATAACTGCAATTCCGAAGCAAAGCAGTAACAACATGTCGAGTAGAATCATCATTTTCCACCAATAGAACCTTGAGAGTTCTCACATGAAGAAACTTCTCCCAACAAACAATGGACCCTTGAGACTGCTGCTGCTGTTGAGATATTTGCGGCGAAGCTGCAACCTGAAGACCCCTGCCATGCCCCTCGTTTACATTTTGTGCAAAGCCATTGACTTTCAAATCATCAACTCGTATTAAATTTTGCTCCCTCATAATTCCATCTTCAGCTGTCTTGTTCCCCTCATGCAGTTGATGGTTCAAGCCCTTCAAATCCTTGTCCCCACTGCCCTCAACTTTCATCTAGATACTCTCTGTCAGTTAGAACCAGAAAGATTGGTTTATCGATAGTGTCAGCGCAGTATCCAAACTCTGAAAATCACCCTTCAATCATGAAAAAAACTGGAACATAGTCTTCTTTCCCACAATCAAACTTCAGAAATTACAGCAACTTGAACCTGGTATACACGCACGAATTATGTATATGCAGTAATGAAGTAACCAGTTCCACATCTAGAAATAAAAAAAGCACTCCGCAACCAAACACGTAACCTACAATCCACTCTTAAGACCAATTTATCCCCGTAGCCCTAACTCTCCTTCAAATTGTAATAATTAACACGAGTACGAGTTCCTTTAAGAGAACTGACAAAGCCAACACCCAAAAAAAAAAAAACAAACCCTAATCCCAAACAAAGCATAGAGTCCACAGAGTTTCCTCCACCACAACAATCAGAGCTACTAAACAACAGATAACCACAACAATCAAAAATCAGAACCACTAAACAAAAAAAAAGGACTAACTAGGTAGACAATCGATTATGTAGAAATTAACTTCAATAAATAGGTTTTAAGAACAAATCCAAAAATAATCAAATTCTAAAGAACCAATTTGATCAAACATAAATTAGAGTGAAGATAATAACCTCCTCCGCCACTAAAGCTTGATAATCGACCATCATCAAGCTTGATTCAGCTTAGACTTAAAGGTCTTTTCACATTGCATACCAACTTTGAATCGAGAACCAAAAATAGAAATCAAAAAATTCAAAGTGATTTTAGACAAAGATCACTAAAAGATGATGCCTTTCACTGAAGTAAGAAGTCGAGAGACTGAAAAAAAAAATTTGTCTCCGAGATTTCTGTAGAGAGAGAGAGAGAGAGAGAGAGACGGGGTGGGGGAGAGAAGGAAGAAGATATTAGATAAGAGAAAACGAGTGTGCTGACGTGGAAGAAATGGAGGTGTGAAATGGTGCATATTTGCCACCTAGGACCTGATATTTACAGGTAGGATTAATGAGCTGGACAAAATCAAAAGCCGTGAGTTGAAGGCGTGCGTACCGATCTCTCAAGATCTCGTTAGATCTGGTTCCGCACACGTGTTGGTATAAGCGCGTGTGAGGTCTTCCGTTTCTTTTCACGGGCATCATATGCGTCGTCGTGGGGTCCAGTTCAGGGTCCTATAATTTGCCGCCGTTATGACGGCGTTACGTTTTGTTTGATAACGACATTTGAATGACCCAATCAGGTTGCTGAGGTTGTCGTCGTCAGAAAATATCTACGGGACAGAATTCAAGACGTTTGTTTTGCTTCTCTTATGAATCATAATCGGAAAAAAATCTTAAATAATAAAAAAATAGAAAAAGATGAATTTATAAGTTTAATTTCTTTTATAAATTGAAATAATGAATAATTTATAGCAAAAATAATAATTAATTAATATTTTTTAGAGATGATAAATATTTCATTATGAATATTTTTATAAGATTAGTTACACTAAATTCTCTTATACTTTTATTTTATTTTAATTATTTTTAGGTAATAATGTTATCCTAAATATGATTTCTTATAATACTTTCAAAAAGTGTGATTTCAGTTTAACATTTTATAAAGATTTAAATAAGCTCGTATTGTTATCTTTGTTATTACTTTTAAGGAACAACGGACTATTATTTTAACAACATTAGGGTGTAATGAGCATTGACGGAGCTAGAAATTTAGGATAGAAGGGTCCAAATATTTAATTTTTTTATTTTTTAGGAATATTTAATTTTTTTATTTTTTAGGAGCCCAGTGTATCACTAACCCCTAAAATAACTCCGTTTATATATATATATATATATATATTAAAAATAAAAAAAATATTAAAATTTTTCATAACTTGGGGGCCCAGTGCCTCCGTCAGTGATAATGAGTACGATTTTACTAATGTTATAGTATAAAATGGTACATAGATAACGATAAAGACTTAGCCCTTGTGTGGTTGGGCTTATATTAGTAGAGTTTTTGTTAGTAGATTTTTTTTTCTGTAGATCTTTTATGAAAATAACTTTTTTAAGAAACCAGTTAATTGTTTAACTGTCATTTTAAAAAAATTTAAAGAGCTTCATACAATAAATTGTTTGATAACATAAAAATAAAAATACTTTTAATTTTAACTATTTTATTTTGTAATAAAAAGTATTTATGCATATAAATATTAATATTATTTAAAGTATATTAAAAAATATGCAAAACACAATATATTAATTTTTATATAATTTTAAACCATGTAAAACATAAATGAAAATATATATAACTAAATCTTTTACATTGATTATAACATAAGTAAAATTAATATAAAAATAAATATTAAAACATATAAAAAGCTAAATAATATTATATAAATCACAAATTAAATATCAAGTTGAGTAAATGTGAATATGAGTTTATGGATATTATAGAAATTATGCGTAAAACATAGGAGTAAAAGGAACTAAAAATAGGTTCTTTTATTGATATGAAAAATCTACCCGAAAAAATTATTTGAGATTTTTTTTGAAAAGTTCAAAATTTAAGCTTATTAAAAAATTATATTTTAGCTACTAAAAAAGTTATATTTATTTTTAAAATATTTTTATTTTACAGCCAAATATTCATTTTAAAAAAATATTTTTTTTTTGGTGGATTGAACTCCCAAAAGCCTATCCAAACAAATACTTAGAATTTTTGTGAAACGTTGAGATGGAAATTATAACTTTAACCTATGTAAGAAAGTACAAAATTTTTGAAACGACAAGTCGTATAATGAATACAGTAATAATAGAAGGACCTATTACTTACCACTTTGACATTAATTAAAGAATGTGTTGTCCTGCAATGCTTGGTAGTTGAAGAGCTTCGTAGTCAGTTAGCATAAAACCAAGGCAAGATTCGAGCACATAAGAGCTTTGAAAGTTGATCTTAATCGTCACCTACAAGAAATGAAGTCTGGTCGGGTCGGCTCTGCATGGCTCAGATAACCCGTGGGTCGATCATCTAAAGTAAGCCCAAGCCCGATCCACCCTCTCTACGGCCCGGCAGTATGACCTCCACGCAGGGGCTAAGAGCAAAA
>JAOQMR010000005.1:34927058-34948738 GCA_027563865.1 Erythroxylum pelleterianum | reverse complement strand
GTGTTGCAATCAACTTTGTAATAAATGATGATGAACGGATGCTGTTTGACATTCAGAAGTTCTACAATGTGGTAAGTTGAAGAGCTGCCATCGAACGTTGCTGACCTCCTAGTCATCCACACCATACATGCAGGTATTACAACAAAAACTTTGTTTTTACTAATTTAACTAATAGACAAAAATACACGTGGCATTTAATGGACACCTTGCATCAGTAAAAGAAACAACCTTTTGATATGATATATACGAATTTGAAATAGGTTAGTCACTTAATTAAAAACTTTAAAAATTTTGGCTCTAAATTGAAAAACTATAAAATTTAGGACCGATTAATTTGTTAGCTTTTTTTTTGTTTTAGACCAGGGTATCAACCGGCGGATTCAGTGACTAATCCCCTCACTGATTTGTAGGCACCTCACAGGATGGGACAGCTGGTCCAAAGATTTAAGGCTGCTCCATACCCAAAGTCAAAGATTGAACCCTTGACCAAAAGTCAAGGATGAATGAGTCCCTGCCACTCAACCACACTCTTTGAATTTTGTTAGTCCTTTCTAAACTATCATTTGTAGCCCTTTTTAAACTATCATTTATCCCCCCCCCATAAAGTTTTATTTTTATTTCACTAATACCCTTTAGCGGCATTCTTCGTTGGAAGACTAAACGGAGTTGTGGAAACAATATCATGTAACTTGATTAGGTGTTACATGATACAATACCTATCAAGGTCATGCACGTAACATTGTATAGTATTACCAAACCACAAGACGTCAATTAGGTTAGAGTAGGAAATTTTGATTAGATTATAATTATGGTTTCAATTAGGTAATTTCATTCTTTTCATTGATATCATCTATTGCTCTTACAAATTCTGTTGAAATTTAAATTAAGAAACTGTCTGTCTATCCCTTTGAAGGAAATAGACTTCTTGTGTGATAATTTGGCTTGTATTTATTTTTATTAACATAAATTTAATTTACAGTTTCTCTTGATGTGTCAATGTATTAATCTATCAAAGTTGATGGTATTGGGTTATATTTAACAATTACGAGCATTGCTCTCTTATACTCCAGGTGACTTGATTCAAGTTAATCCTGTCAATTTTAGGTCATTTTTATTTTTGTCCATTATGTATAACATATTGTAGTCAATCATCTTGTGATATTATTAGTTGAAGTTTATGGGGTTGGGTTGTTTATAAATTAAAAACTTACCAAGTTGTTGGTTGGAGTTTTTTTTTTGATTTTTCATGAGATGTTTTAGGAGGGTCCTAATTATGCGAAGATACCTTTAAGCCATCCATATCTAGACTAATTCTCGCTCGAGCCGGATAGGTCTCTTGCAGGGGCGGATCCAGAAATTATTTTGAGTGGGGGCAAAATATTTAAAGTATTTTTATATTACAGAATTTTTTTAATTTTAATTATTTTTTTAATTTTTAATTTCATTAAAAAATTAAAATTTTACCCCATTAATTTAATCGGTGACAATAATAATAATAATAATTATAAATATATTAAGATATCAAATAATAAAAAAATCTGAGCCCATCTACTTTTATTCATAAGGGCTTCTAGATACTTCTTTTATCCCTATTATCACTAGTGTTAGATGGTTTTTACTGTTTTTGTTCATTTTTTACGACTTTATATGCTACGATGTTTCGTTTACAATGAGAAATCTTATCTTGCGTCTTCATTAAAAGTTTAAAAGAATGTAAAGATTAAAACTGTACCAACTCTATTACAACTTACAAGAACCCATCTCTAAATTATACGTACTACACATTCTTTCAAAGAAAAGAAGTGGGAATTTACCTATCAACGCTAGAACAGGGTAAGGCCTGTGAAAGAATCATTTTCTCAATTGCGTTCAATATAAATTATTGTTTTACGCTTTGGGTGTGATAGTCCTTGTAGAGTTAGGGAAAGAAAAGCCAAAAAGTTAAAAAGTAGTGTGATGAAAAAGCTAAAAGGGTAAAAAAAATCTGAATAAAAAAATTCAATGAAGCATGTAGTTTTTATCTTTCTTTTTGTAGGCTTTCATTTAAAAAAGTTATTGCTCAAATAATATTAATTTTAATAAAAATAGATGGACTCAAATTTTATTTTTATTTGATATCTTAATATTTTTTTGTCACCAATTAAATTAATGGGAATAAAATTTTAATTTTTTATGAAATTAAAATTTAAAATAATAATTTAAATTTAAAATTTTTTAGAAGGGAGCAAGTGGGGGAGCAGTGGGGGCAACTGCCCCCACTTGCCCTTACTGTGGCTCCGCCCATGGTCTCTTACAGGAGGCAAAGCTCTGATCCTAAATTTTAAATAACTGTATACATAAAAACGATTTAAACTCACGACCTCGTTTAAGTTAAGCAACCCTTTTATTAACTCACCTGCGTTCAGGTTGCCAAGTCGTTAGTTGGAGCTTTAGTCGTTGAAGCAATTATTGAAGCATCCACTATATTAGCCATTGAAGTAGCCATTAAGGAACCTATTGAAGTTGCCACTATAACAACCATCGAGGCACTTACCGAGGCACCTATTGAAGTAGCCACTAGAGCATTTAATGAAGCAACTAATGATCTAAGAGACCTATTATATGCTGATAGCAAATCACTAAATTTCAGTGAGTTGGGTATTAAAGTGAAGAAATTAGAGATGATGTATTAAAGCAACACATTATCCAAATTGGGCATGACTATATGTATATCAAAAATGAAAGGTCAAAGTTATTGTCAGGTGTAAAAAGAATGAAATGAAATGAAATATAATGATTTAAAACGGAATGGAATGCAAATGAATATAATATTAGAAAATTGTTATTTGAGAGAGATGGAGCGGTTTATAATGTAATATAGTGAAATGTTGTTTGGATAAAGAGTTTATAATGTAATATAATGTAAAATTGTTTATAATTTTATATTTCATCATAAACCCTCCAAATCGAAAGTTTTTCATTTTTACTGTTTATAATAGAATGAGATGTAATATGAAATCTTCTTCTTCTATTCCATTCCACTCCATTCCATTATAAACCTTCCTTCCAAACGATGAAATAATATTACATTTCATTAATAAACTCCGTCCAAACATATCCTAAGGTTTTAACATTAAGTGATATATATGCATTTCATCATGCTCGCCTCCACATATTATCGTGAGGTTTGGCAATACCTTATTTATGTTATGTGATACAACCATGACAAATATTATGTTATCAACACCTAATAAAGTTGCCGGATGTTATAAATAACATTTGATTAATCTACTTATGTTTATATTACATATATTTTGTTATTTTTAGAGGTGTTAATGGGCTAAGACAGGCTTGGGCCACTATTGGCCCCGCCTGACCCGACCTTTGATTGGGTGACCAGCGGGCCGACCCATCTTTACTTTTTTATAATAAAATTTACAAAACGATGTCATTTTGTCGTTCCAGTACGACCATGGGTCTCGCTTGGCCGACTTGTGCTCGGACCAATCTCAGCCGGTGGCCTGCTTGGCTGAGCTATTTTGACCCATGACCCATTCATGACCCAGTCAACCTGGCCCAAAATCATATTAGGCTAAAATTGACATCCTAAACAAAATTTGAGATCCATAGAATTTTTGAAAATTTTAAAATTTAAATATTTCTTAAATTACACAGCAAGTTTGTGTTTTTGTTTACTATTTACTTTTTTTTTTATAGAAATTACTATTTAAAAAATTAATATGGATTAAATATGATATTTAGTTTTTATTCATTTCATATTGGGACTTATCTAGGCCTAAAATTGCGTTAGTTGGTAGTTACTTGACAAACTAACACGTGTAACTCACGCCTTCCACAAAACACCACTCACTACATGGCCAGCGAAATCACTACGCAGTTCAAACTTTCACTTTCGAGGCTTTCTTCGCTTCGCTTCGCTTCGCTTCGATGGCGGTTTCACTTTCCAATTCTCTGTTACCCAAAACTTTTCAACCCAAAACGACCTCCAATCCTCCCTCCACACGTTTTTTTTGGAACTCATTTACAGTGCATCGCTACCAATCCATCAAATTCCCTTCCTTGCAGAGGGAGCTCACAGTCTCTGCAATCTCAGGATCCCCTGGCAAGTATTAAGTTTTTACTGGTATCCGAAAAAGGATGAATCTTATTCTTTATTGTGTGTGTTTTTTGTGGTAAATAGGAGTTGAATCTTCTGGTTTGGTTGCTGAAGATATCGCTAGCTTGTTGGATTCTGTGGAGGTGTTTGATTTAAATAGGAAAGGGATTCCAATTTCTGATCTGTGGAAAGATAGGAAAGCTGTCGTTGCATTCGCTCGCCATTTTGGGTGATTATACGCTTACACTTTTGACAGTTTCGTTAATATTCTTAGATTTTTAAGCCCCAATCGATTCGCCATTTGACATAATCTGAAAATTTCCATCTAAATTTGGTGCAACTTCAGATGTGTTCTTTGCCGGAAACGCGCAGATTATCTTGCTGCTAAAAAGGTAATTGTGTTTGATGATGGTTCTTAATTGTAATGCGCATTTGTTGGTTCTGGACATTATAATTCATTTGCTTGGATTTGAATGTTAATGCTTTCTAATTTTCGGAGACATTTCATTGAAGAGTATATATGTTAAAGGTTTTTGACGTAGTGCACTACTCAACTGTATCTGGTTAATACAATGAGATATCATTTAATTCAAAACAAATTTTGAAGGATTCGTTGATTATCCCACCACAATGAAAAGTTGGTTACTCATTTTCTACTCATTTTGACATTGTTTTCATATGTCAATAGGAACTATTGGATGCATCAGGAGTGGCACTTGTCTTGATCGGGCCAGGCAGCATAGAACAGGTGTGTCCTGGACTCAATTGTCTGCAAGTGAATACAGCTTACAAATGATATTCTCCTTGTCTTCTTCATACTTTTTGTTGGCATCTTGTAACAGGTATGATCTGGAATTGGTTTAATGAGCCATTCAGATTAATCATGTATTATATGACCGTTACTTGACTACTTTTTACGTTAAGTGTAGCATAGATGATGAGCTCGATTTGCACCACATTAGACTGTCTACGTGGTTATTGATATTATCATGTTTTAGTCATCGAAATTTATAACATCGCTCTAGTTTTTGGGTAGTTATGACCATCATAAGCAACCTGATGCAGGCAAAAACGTTCTCAGAGCAAACTAAGTTCAAAGGAGGTATGTTTTTCCAATTAAGGAAGATTAAAGTATGTTATGCTTAGATTACAAAGCAATATCCAGCTAATATTGTGATCAAGACAAACATCCATTTAATTCTGTAGCAATTAATGTGTTTTAGTTTCTTCTCTTTAGCCATTCGATGACAAAATTTCTATTTCCTTTTCAGAAGTTTATGCTGATCCTACACATTCGTCATATGATGCACTGAAATTTGTTTCAGGGGTTTCAACAACATTTACTCCTAAAGTACGTATGCATTGGTAAATTGACACATTGCAATTCCTTCAGATACTTTGTCCTTAACCCTGTGTAATTCCTACAAATGGGTTTCAGTTGTATAATAAGTTTGTTTCCAGGGATTTTGAATTTTCATTTCAATCATGCAGGCTGGTCTAAAGATAATAGAGGCATACATGGAAGGTTATCGTCAAGACTGGAAACTTTCCTCTGAAAAGGATACGGTGTCCAGAGGGGGCTGGTATTTTAGCTATCATACGATTGAATTATAAGCTTGATAGAGGTCTTCCAATGGAAGATTTTTCCGTTTTGACCTTAGGTTTTGTTACCAAATGAAAACATTTTAGTTGACTTCTGTCCTCATGTAATACGTTCTTGTGCAGAAATTTCTAATCTGTCTGACAAAATTTTGTGTGCTAAGATGTGAATCTGACTGTTTCTCAGGCAGCAAGGTGGGATAATAGTTGCAGGTCCTGGCAAAACTAATATCTCATACATTCACAAGGTATTTAGCACTAGCCTCTTCCTCCATTATTATGTCAATATGGTTGGAGCATGACATAGAACAGTGCCAGCACATTCAATCAGTTGCTGTATAATTCCATTCCTTGAGAATCAAAGTGTTTGTCCTAATTTTTCGGCAACCGAATAGTTTGAAGATGATGAGCATTGAGTTTGACGTTTGCTTGGGCAGGATAAAGAAGCAGGAGATGATCCTGACGTAGAGGAAATACTGAATGCTTGCTGTCCATGAAGCAATAGCTTGTGCCTGTACTTTCACTTCACTTAAACCTTCATTCAATTACAGACTGTTGCTCTACTTGCCAGGCTCCTGAATTCCAGTCAAGAACGTAGGAACTGGTCAAGGCGAAATTGAAGAAATCTATATTTCTTTTTCTTTTTCTAGTTTCGAAAAGGACTATTTTATTAGAAATTTAACAAATATTTGTAGTTCTCAAATGATTTCTTATCTTGCTGTGTATAGAATAATATCTATTGCCTATAATGTCACACAATTATTCAGATCATATAACAATTTTCTGCTCTGCTAAGCTAAGTTCGCATTTTTTCTTTATTATTAACATAGTAACGACGTCGTAGAATTTAGAAGTGTATATCACTACTCGCCCTAATATAGAAAAATGGGGGACACAATATTCTTCATTTGCTTTCCCGCCTCTTTTCGTCGATGGCCGAGTCAAGCAAGACCAAAAAACGCCGCCGGCTGGAACCAGACTCCGCCGCCGACGAACACAAACTCCCCTTCAAGAACCGCCTGAAACCGGACTCTTCCATCCTCGAAACCCTCCGTTTGCTCTCAGCGTCGGCCTCCTCTTCCTCCTCAAAACCCAAAACCCTTGCAGATCTCTCTCTCTCCTTTGCGTGTCGGGAGGTCTCTGATCTGTCACTCCCCTCCATTCAGTCCGCCATTGAAACGCTCGTCCTCTCCGTTACCCATTCCATCCTCTCTGGGAAAGGCTTCTCCTTCGACGTGCCCTCACGGGCCGCCACGAACCAGCTTTACGTGCCGGAACTTGACCGCATCGTCTTAAAAGACAAAAATACCCTCCGCCCATTCGCCAACATCTCCTCCGTTCGCAAAACCACCATAACCGCCAAAATCCTCTCGCTAATTCATCAACTCTGCCTCAAGAACATCCACGTCACCAAGCGAGACCTTTTCTACACTGACGTTAAGCTCTTCCAAGACCAGACCCAATCAGATGCGGTTCTGGATGACGTCTCTTGTATGCTGGGCTGTACCAGGTCTTCTCTAAACGTGGTAGCGTCGGAGAAAGGGGTGGTGGTCGGAAGATTGATTTTTAGCGACAACGGGGACATGATTGATTGCACTAAAATGGGCATGGGAGGTAAGGCTATTCCTCCAAACATTGATAGAGTTGGTGATATGCAGAGTGACGCATTGTTTATACTGTTGGTTGAAAAAGATGCTGCTTACATGAGGTTAGCTGAGGATAGGTTTTACAATAGGTTTCCATGTATAATTGTTACTGCCAAGGGACAACCTGATGTGGCTACGAGGTTGTTTTTGAGGAAGATGAAGATGGAGCTGAAGTTGCCAGTTCTGGCATTGGTTGACAGTGATCCATATGGATTGAAGATTCTGTCTGTTTATGGTTGTGGGTCGAAGAATATGTCTTATGATAGTGCCAATTTGACCACTCCTGATATCAAATGGTTAGGGGTGAGACCAAGTGATTTAGACAAGTATAAGATACCTGAGCAATGTAGGTTGCCAATGACCGAGCAGGATATTAAGACTGGGAAGGACTTGCTGGAGGAGGATTTTGTGAAGAAGAATCCTGGTTGGGTTGAGGAGTTGACATTGATGGTGAAAACAAAGCATAAGGCTGAGATTCAGGCTTTGAGCACGTTCGGGTTTCAGTACTTGTCCGAGGTTTACTTGCCATTGAAGCTGCAGCAGCAGGATTGGCTTTAAGAGTGGATTCTGCAATCTTACCTGCTTCTGCTTTCTTGTTTGTGTATCACATGAAGCCTTGGAGATTGTCTGGTAAGGTTCAGTTGATATGTATTCTGCCAACTTTCACCAAGAAAATAAATATTCACATTAAGGAATGCTAAGATCTTTTTCTATTCAATTCTCTGTTGAGCACATTTGATGATACAGGTGAGGTAGTGTTATATTCTAGTCTGAAAGAATGTGATGTAAGGGAAGAATGAAACACTAATATACAAATCATAAACAAAATTCTCAATTTCTATGTACAAATTACTTATCATATATTTTCACTTGGTCTTCTTTGCAACCAATCCTGCAACGATTTCCTTGTGACCTTTAACCTCTGTAGACCAATAGGTCTCCTGGTGGGAGAAACCATTATTCTATTTTTAAAATTTCCAGCCAAGTTTAGGCCCTTGTCGTCAGAGTTTACAGAGTCTGCCTTGTTTTGGACAGTAAATTTAGGGAAAATCTCAAGGCCTAACTCATTCTCCAGAAGTTCACATATTGCATCTTTCACCTCTGAAGTATTTTCAGTAGGACGTGATTTATGGCCTCCTAAAGTGATCCAAACGTCGTCTTCTACACATTGACCTGAAAATAGAAAATTTTGAAGCCATCAAGATTCAAGACCCTTGTAAGTTGGGTACATTTGATACAACTTAAACTCAGCATCTAATTTTCATATTTTCTCCACATCAGATCTGCTTAATATTGCTATGTTATTTTCTGTGCAAAGCCAAGGTTGTCTCCATACCTAGAGTATGGTTCTCTTTGATCATTCGGAGAACTGCTAGGACCACAATACGAGCTTCAACCTGTCAATGCATGATAAAAGAAACTTTTAACATAACTTGAAGCTTCTGAACGGGGACTTAGTATCAGACCATATTTTGTGGGCAATCCAAGAAGATAGAACCACCAGATATAATCTTTAAAGCCTGTATTTACTAACCTTTGTCAAACCATGGAGGTCAATTACTAAGCTCTCTGCAACACTGCTCTGTAAATATGCAGCAACTTTCTCCAAAAGCAGACTATGAGGTCTCCCTAATTCAGTTCCTTTGGAGGAAGCAAACTCTTGGCTCTTATTATTGTCTTGTATTACTCCTTCACACCATTCTTCAAGTAGTTGTTTAAGATAATAGTCATTGGATTTGTACCTGCAGTGAAGATGTAGGTGTGCAATGATATGAGCATTGCGTCCAACAAATTTACGTCTTGCTTTTTATGCTAGGGGCAATGCAACATTCGAATATCTGCCACTTGTTCGTATGCATCTAGTGAGGTGCAGTCAAATACAGACCCTTAATGTGGCAAGAGAACGAGTAATCATGCGCGGAGATACTTGCAACGAATGTGAAATCACTTGAATAAATTTGAAGTATTACTATAAGATGGAACGGTAAAATAGGCACTAGCATACCCTGCTTTGCGCATATCTTGATATACAGACAAGCATTGTTGTACTTCTTGTAAGGAACCATATCTGGTTCGAGCTCTTAGAAGGGTATTATAAGTCACCTAGAAAGGAAAGAATTAAAAAGTTAAAAGAATCAATGGAAGCTTTCATTTGCAAAACTGAAGATTTCTCACTGGAATAATGACAAAGGGAATGACTTGTGAAGCAATCGCGGTGATAACTAATTTGTCTGATCATTGATATTTTCGGCATTTTAAAGTAGATATATGCCAACAATTTAAACGTCTGAAAATTTTCTCTTGTGTATGTTTCAGGGATTTCGACAATCACGTTATGCTCCTATCTATTTAAAAGAAGAAGCCCATAGTACTTACCAAGTTCGGTTTTATCTGGTACCTCTTCATTTCGGCAAATAATAAAAATGCATGCTTCAACTTTTTATTTTCAACGCACACCTAACCACCAAAGGACATGGTTAATCAGCATCTGGATCCAGTATAATTAGTACAATTTAATGACAGTCGAACTAATTAGACAAATAAACTTCAAACCTTGATTGCTGTTGTATATGCAACAACGTCAGGTTCAACTCCAGCCATGCGCATATGTTTCAGAGTCTGTTAAAAAGGAAAGTTAATATAAGCTCTAAAAGATCTGATGATGATCTTGCGATAAAAAAGAGGTGAAAAAAACTAGTATAGATGCACTACAAAAAGAGTCGAGCATCCATTTTCTTTCTTTTAACTTGTACCCAAAAGGTGGAACGCCCACCCTAGGCGCCCCCACACTTCGGCCCCGAGGTCGTGTGAGGGAGTTAAATCACGGTTTGATCCCAGCCAGTCCCTGGAAAGGCGGCCCAGTGCTCAGTGCGCACAAGGAGTCCCCCCACAGGAGGAACCCCCACACTGCCGCTGCCGAGACTCGAACCCGAGACCTTGTACCCACTTTCCTTTCCAACTACCAACTGGGCTACCCGCGCGAGACCTTGTACCCACTTTTAACTGAAATGCGTGTTATGATAGTGTGAAAGTATAATTGTACTTTCCTCTTTTAGGTCCTTCCACTTCTTTCTAAATATTAAAACAGTTTAATGAACTCAGAATCACAACACCATTCGAGACAGACATGCTGAATATTTAGTTGAAATTTGATAACAGGTAAAAGGTGGTATCTTGTGAAAGCATATGATAATCCATTGACCCCCAAGATACAATATTCACTAATCAGAGGCATAACAGTTGTAATCAGAACTTCCTTTTCCTTTTTTGCTGTGAATTTCTGTGAAGTCAAATATACAAACACAATAGGTTATGAATTCTAGTTCAACTAGCTATAACTGTACTGTACCTGCAAGGCATCCTCTACATTGCCTGAGCTTCCACAGATGTCAATCAAGATTGACCAGCTTATGTGATTAGGGGAAAGGCCTACTGACTTCATCTCATCCATTAGTGCTTTTGCATGATGGAAGTCACTCCCACATGCTTTCATTAGTATATTATATGTTGTTGACGTGGGAGTAAAAGGTAACTTCTTAAGAAAATGTAAGTGATATGAATCAGATGCAACATTTGAACCGCTATCATCTGCAGTTAGGATGTTGACCTTGTTGCTATCAGCATCTTTAGTGAAACTCTCCAGGGTGTGAGTTCCCTTCCAGGAGTTAAAAAGACGGAAAGCTCTGTCGTATTGGCAAGCCTCAACAAATGCATGCAAAAGAATGTTGCAACATTGTGAATTTGGTTTACAGCCAGATTGAATCATCTCTTCAAATAATTGAATGGCCTGCTCCACAAGACCTGCATTGGCGCATGCACTGATCAATGATGACCAGGTATATGTATTTGGCTTAACACCGGATGATAGCATATCTTCCTTGATTTTTAGTGCCATTTGCCACAGTTTTGCATTTGCAAAAACCTGGATAATTCGATGGTTAGAAACTTGAAAAGGTAGAATATAAGAACCGCTTGGGGAAAAGATCACGAGTCTTGACAGAATAAAAGCAAACCAAAACAAGTAGCAAATTAATCCATGGAGGATTATACTATCTTTCACTGTAAAATACACCAAAAATACCTTTATGATTGTGCAATATGTGAAGACATCCAACTTCAAGAGCCCCGTTGATTCCAACTGCTTTACTTCCCTATATATATCCTGGGCCAAATCAACTCTCCCAGCAAGACAGCATGCCTTCAAAAGGATATTATAAGTTGCCACATCGGCCTTCACACCAAGATCCTGACATGTAAACGATCAGGTATTAGAAACTCATAACTGGTACTAGACACTAACATTAGAGATTTTTATGCTGTAATGTGTTTGTGTGTGGGGGTGTGTGTATGGGAAAAAGAGATAGAGAAGGACCTGCATGTTCTTGTATATATGCAATGTGTAGCCCAAATCATGGGCATTCACATTCATTAGGCTGTTGAAAACATAAATGTTTGGAGTGACCTTCTGATTAAGCAAGTCCTGCAGCAAGATTCATTTATATGATTGGAGAACTAAACTGTTGAAATGTGGCAAAAGAGATAACAAGTTTCTGATTGAGAAGGTCCTGCAGGCAGATTCATTTGTAAAGAAAGATTAAGCATCATAAGTCCATATTTGAAGATCAAAAATTCAGATTTCTGAAGACTCAACACATGTATTCAGGTAAGAATGAAGCATTGACAAGAGAGTTTCTAAAGGAGGTGACAGAGAATGAACGCAAGTACCTCATAAATGTATCTAGATTTCATATAGCCACCACAACGACCACACACATCGATTATAGTGCGGTACACATACATATTAGGGACACCGCAGTTCCTTTTATATGCTTCATATGCCACCAAAGCAGAATCCAAGTCCCCTTTGTGTCCAAATTCACTTATAATGGTGCAGAACAATATGCGTTCCCTTGGGAGGAGACAAACGTATCTGCAATACCTAACATTGAAAACATTAAATTCAGAGAAAGCAAACATACCATCAATGAGACAATGATCCTACCTCACAGCCAACTTTGGTTTGCGTTGTTCAATACATAATTTGATTACAGCATCTGGCTCCACTAGTTCTTTGATCAAGAAACCAAAGCCTGAACCGACAAACATTTATTAACTAACCAATTCGAGATATGTCAACTCAATTCTAACAAAGCAACTAAAATTACTACGATTACTGACCTGAAAGAGTCTCCATTAAATCAACCAATTCCTCCACTTCGCCGCTTTTCACCCTCCCGACACACTCACTTTTGAAATCTTCAATAACGACCTCATCAAACAGCTTTAAAGGTGGAACTCCGAATTGCTCAACTCTCCTCAGAACTTCAACAACAGTCTCCACATTTCCTTCACGAAGGTTCCGGGAAATCCCGCTGGCAACAGGAGCTAAACTCAGAGCAGCAACGAACTGCTCCACGTCGATACCAGAAGCAATAACCGACTCGGCAACCATGGCGAAGTCGCAGAGGCGGCCATCTCCAGCGAGTCTAGAGGCGAGGTGAGCGTAGTAGTTGAGGAGGGAGCTGCGGCGTGTGGTGGAGTCGCCGCGGACAGGAGAGGAGAGGAGCGACGTGCGGGAGTGGAGCGTGGAGGAGCTTGGCTTGGGGACTGGTGGTTTGGTCTTGGGTTTAGGGTTTGATGGTGGTTGGTGGTGGTGGGGATAGGGAGTGGAGGAGGTGTTTGGCGGGGAAACAATGGAGGACGAGCCGAGAATTACGAGCTCCCTCATTCTCCTCCAACCGTTAGCTTTGGCCGCTTCTTTGTTCTGTTTGGTTCTTTCAACTGCCTCAGAACTTTGTAATATTTTTTATTTACGCAGATAAGATTAAGCCTAAGTTTGGATAGGTTTGTTTCAGTTGAGCGTCAGCAGAGTTTTTTTTGTCGGATCTTTTACGGGAAGAAATTTTCTAAAAAGTGAATTGATTATTTCGCTATTTTTAATTTTGATTATATTTTTTAATAAATTTTTTATGCATATAAATATTATTTAAAGTATATTAAACAATATACAAAGTACAAAATATTAATTATTATATAATTTTAAACTATATGAAACATAAATGAAAATATATCTAATCAAATCTTTTAAACAGATGATAATCTAAGTAAAACTAATATAAAAAATAAATATTAAAATATATAGATAATATTATATAAATCTCAAAATAAACGTGAAGAATTTGTAAGTATTGTAAAAATGATGTATAAAACATAAGAGAAAAAGAGATTAAAAATAAGCTTATTAATTGATCTGAAAAATTACTCGAAAAAATTATTCGAGAGTTTTTTTTAAAAAGCTTCAAATTTGAGCTTTTTAAAAGGTAATATTTTGGCTGCCAAAAAAATTATATTTATTTAAAAAGTACTTTTTATTTTATAGGCAAACACTTTTTTTATTAAAAAAAACTTTTTTGGTGAAGAAAAGTGATTATTAACTTCCCAAAAGCTCATCTAAAGAAAAGTAATATAACGGTTGGAACAATATAACAGAATTAGGGTGCTCCAACTCCTCAAATTTGATTTTACTTTTTTACTTTTAATTATACTATTGAATATTAATAATAAAATTTTATTTAATTATTTTAAATATATTAAATTATATTCTTAAATTAATTAATTCTCAAAAACAAAAATGCATAAATGTTTGTTCCTTAGATTTAGTTGCAATTTACTCTCTAGATTCATCAACATTATCCGATTCATATGAGAATTAAGGGTGCTTATTTACTCTTATTCATATATCAACAGACAAGTTATCAAAATATTATTATTTAATAAATTTATCACTAAATTAAATCCCTAATGGTTAGTCAATAGAAATTAAATATATAACGATTGATTAATAGTTTAATTTTATTTATTTATTGTAAAATAAAAACATAGAATGAACTTAATTTAAGAAACTTTAAAATTTAACTTTAAACTATTAAAATAAATTAATTTTTAATTTTCTAAAAAATCATTTCTCTTAATATTTGATTAAAAATAATAATAAAATAGATGTGACATAAAGATTATACGTAAATATTGCTTACATAACGATGCAATTCAATTTTTAATTTAAGCTAAATTTAATTAATTCAATTCAAGTTTAAGAATTAAATTAAATTATCATTTCAGTGACATTTAATTAGTCTTCTATAATATGTATATTGTGTGTTTTATCTTTTGAAAAGTTTAAAATTTTAATTTAAAGTTAATTTAAATATCAATTAAATCAAACATTATACAAGCTAATCAAATTGTTAATTTCATATGCTAATTTAATAAAATTTTCAATTTTACGAAAAAGAAAATGATTATTTTGTAAATAAATTGTCATTATAATCATATAAAATATATAATTAACTAATTTAATGCAAACTTACATATTATTCGATTTGGTAAATAAATCTTTCCTAACAAATGTGATTATAGAGGGCCCAGCGAGGAGCCCAAAAAGGAAATAAAAAAAGCCCAGCTCAGGGGTAAATCGGTCAATATAACAGAAATGCACTTTCTGGAACAACGTCCCCGTCCAATCAACCCCAATCACACCACACAAACACACGTATTAACCGGAGCCGCCACCGTCGAAAAACCTACTCGCCGTCTCCTCTTTCTCATTGCCCAAAATCATTGGTAGAACAAATCGAGATTCTCGGTTTTTGGGAGTTATTGGATGCAAATAAGAGATGCCTCCGAAGCAGCAATCAAAAGCCGATTTAGCGAAGAAGCAGAAGGTCGTAGAAGACAAGACGTTCGGTCTCAAGAACAAGAACAAGAGCAAAACCGTCCAAAAATATGTGCAGAACCTCAAGCAAAACGTACAGCCCAAACCGGACCAGAGTAAAACCGCTGCTAAGGTCCGATGATCGCCTACGGTTTCCTTCAACACTTGAATTTATTTGATTTCTCTTCTTTTAGCTAGAATTTCACTCGATTATAGTTCAATTACTAGCAGATAGTTTTTAGAAAAAAAATGTAAGAGAAATGATAATTTCTTAGCTGAAGAATATATGTATGGTTATATATTACCTTTTGATTTTATAACAGAAAAAGAAAGAGGAAGAGAAGGCCAAAGAGAAGGAGCTGAATGAATTGTTCAAGGTTGCTGTTAGCCAGCCTAAAGTTCCTTTAGGTAATTGTCTGCATACAATTTTCTGCTAATTGGGTTTTTGATGAGCTTGTTATGTGCTTAATTTGGTTGGTTGTATCATGCATTGATGGAAAACGTGGGCAGGTGTTGATCCCAAGTCGATAGTATGTGAATTCTTCAAAGCTGGGCAGTGTGCAAAAGGGTTCAAGTGCAAGTTCTCGCATGACCTGAATGTTCAAAGAAAAGGAGAAAAGATTGATATTTACAGTGACAAACGTGACCAAGGTTATTGCATGAGATTGCTTTTGTTATATTTTTTTTGTATTTTGTGCCGGTACAAAAGATCTTAAAGTTTACAAAAGAAATAAAAGAGTGCAAGTCTGTTTTGTGTGGTAGTAATGCAAAAGGGTTTAGAATTTACAGAAGAAGTAAAAGAGGCAAATCACTCAACTGCAACTTTTAAGACGGTGAATAAAGAGTAAGCAAAGGCAATAACGACTGATTTTTACTTTATTTTAAGTTTTTCTTCTTAGATAAGAAGTAAGAATAAGCTAGATATATTGTCTTAATTGTTTAGAACTTCAGTTTATTTAAGAATAAATAATTCTTATTACGTTACGATTCAATTCAATTTTGGATAATTTAGTTGGGCACTACTTCATTGATAAAATAAGAGATCCAAGAACTATTTTATAGATATGTATGCTCATCCCTTTAATAAATAGAAAGTCTGAAATTTTTTTATAAACTTGAGTCCAATTAGAAGTTGTGTTGCTTTCTCTAAGAGTAAATCTTACACTCTAGGCGCCATTCTTAGTTCCCTGCCCTCCATTGCTTGTTTGCTTCACTAAAATCTAGCATTTGTAACCTAAATTTCTGCAACCAAAGCTTAAAATTATAGCCATACTAAACTAAAGTTCTAGTCATATCAACCTTAAAATATTCAGCCATATCAAAACTGAAATTCCAGCAATTTGAACGGATATTCTTAACCTGAAATTTCAGCAGCTAGAATTTATAAGTTCTGTGAGTTTCTAGCTACTAGTTTGATACCTCTTCTATCCTTTTACATCAGGTACTGTGTTCATCTGTTTATATTTGTTGGTTCTAATGTGTGTTTGCTCTTTCTTTTCTTTAGGAACAATGGAGGACTGGGATCAAGAGACTTTGGAGAAGGTTGTGGAGTCGAAGAAGGAAGAGTATAATCTGAACAAACCAACAGACATTGTAAGTTCTCTGATTTAAGTTATGTCTTGCTTACTTGGAAAGAATTTTAGAAGGATATCAAGCTTAATGCTGGGTGATCTGTTGATCCTTTTGATTCAACTCAAGTTTGTGGCTAATTCGCTAATATTACAGGATAGAAGTTTGTTTGCCTAGTTGGAAATGGTTGCCTTTTTTATTTTTGTGTCAACATATATGCAGGTTTGCAAATATTTCCTGGAAGCTGTTGAGAAGAAACAATATGGTTGGTTTTGGGTGTGCCCAAATGGTGGTAAGAATTGTCATTATCGACATGCTCTTCCTCCTGGATATGTATTGACATCTCAGATGAAGGCCCTGTTAGAGGAGGAAAGTGAAAAGATATCAGTTGAGGAGGAGATTGAGAATCAGGTGAATATATTTGCTAGAACTATATAATAGGCAATAGGCTACCAACTTCGAAAGTGTTGCTTATAGTTGGATCATTTTTTCCTCTTCAATGAGTACATGAAACTATTTTCAAGTTGCTCTTTATTCTGATTATTGCTTTAGTTGTCCCTTAGTTTTTATTAATTATATGTTCTATTATTTAGCGATCCAAAGTAACAACCACAACCCCCATGACTCCGGAGTTGTTCATGCAATGGAAGAAGAAAAAGATAGAAGAAAGAGATGCTGGTTTGGCTGAACAAAGAGCAGAAAGAGCTAAGAACGATCGTATGAGGTAAAAACAAATTTCTCCACTCTCTAGCAACAGACTTGTGCATGTGAATACATGTATGAATGTTAGAGATATGTGCATGATCTTGCATATGTATCAAAGTCAGTAAGATGCCACGCGCTAAATATGTTATCCTGTCTCTTTTCAGTGGCCGTGAGCTGTTTCTATCAGATTCCAGTGTATTCGTTGATGATTTGGAGGCATATGATCGGTATGATAGAGAGGAAGAACCTGATGCTAATGAAAAGGTAAATTTCCAATTAGTTGCAGATATATTTCTTTGGGGTGGTTTCACATCACCATGGGTCTCTTCCTTGGGAAAAGTTAGATCTCATTGCCTATTTAGAGGTTTTCTAATACTATATGCCCAAGGAAAAAGGCACACTATTCTACGAATCTCCATTTTTGCATGAGGTGTTGTATTCGATTCTAGGAAGTATCCTGGTGAAATGCATGTTTATGGGAATGTGTCAATGTGGTTTCTTTGTTGCTGCTGCCTGGGACTAATTATCTCTTGTGGACAACAGGCCAATAATAATTCTGCTGCTGATCGTCCCAGTAGCTCAGCAAAAGCAGACGAGAATGCTAATGATCTTGAGGACGACGACGACGACGACGACGAATTGGACATAGATGAGTTAAATGAGCTGGAAGCGAGCTTAACTAAAACATCAATACAAATTCAGGAGCCACACGGTAGTAACTAATATTAAAAGGCAGAGTCTGCAGTCCGCAAACCTTTTAAATTTTTGACTCCATGATCCAGCTATGGAGGGATGGACCTCACATTGAACAACGCCACTCTCTTCAGACGACTATGAAACTTTTCAAAGATCGTAAGTCTCCAATTATCTCGGCAGCGTCTTTTATGCTATTTGGTCTTCTGAGATTACCCCATCTTTAAATCTAAGATTTACTGTTCAGATCACCAAAATGTAGGCTGTTGGCTTTTCATAATCATTGAAGCACTCTGTGTGGAGTAATGAGATATAGTTTAACGGACTTGTATTCTTATCAAATTCACAAACAACCATTATGAGATCAGTTTTGCAGACCCGGAAAGTTTTATGCACAATGCTTTGTATTTACCAAGTTACATGGTGTTTTTGCATTATCTTGTGGCACTTTCTCTTGGGGGCTGTTTAGAACCGAAACAGAAAAAAACTGAGGTTGTAAAAAGCATATAAATACAATTGGATTGAAAGCCACAACCCTCAAGACAACAAACAAATGCAAGTGATTGCAAATGGACTGAAAGTGATTTCTAAAGTTTCTGTAAGACAATATTCTACACTAACACAACGCAACTATTTACTGTTAACTTTTGATGTTTGCCCATTAGGGGCCCAACAACTAATTTTTACAATATATGACTCGATGTGAAGATCAAGGAATCATATTCCTTGGCAAAGGCTATCAGCATAGCCAGGCTAATCGAGGAATGGAACCACCTCGGCAAGAAAACTCCGACACCAACACATCCATTCACTACCACTACTAAACCACCAGTCTCTCCAAATGCTGATTTATTAGGACCCCCATCCATTCCGCGATTAACTCCACGAGTGAATCTGTCACAAAGTCGTCAATTGGCGTCTCAAGAAGCCTGCGAGCAAAAAGAAAAAGGCCTCTGTTATTATTGTGATGAATGATTCGTGCTAGGACATAGATGGAAATGAACATAGTTTTTTTTAAAATAAAGGGGAGAAAAAACAGATTACAAAACGAGTCGAGAGAAACTAATTCCCGACGTATCATCGAAGAGGATAGAATGACACCCACTAGGTGTAGTAGCTAGATAAGTAAGCCCAAGATCGAACTGCTCCGTATAGCTGGCTCGCTAGTCCGCACAACGGTTACTCTCTCGGTAGATATGCCGATGCATTACTGTCCAATTCCGAGTAAACATTTCCCGAATCCCTTGAACGACCGGATTGAGAACTGTGGACCGGCTCGCCTCGGAAGAAAGGAGGTTGATCACTGCAATCGAGTCCACTTCAAGTTCGATCCGGCGATAACCTAAATCCCAGACGAGGGTGAGGCCCGAAAACACACCCCAGAGTTCCGCAGTCACCGGGGAACACCATCCCAAGCCAATTGCCTAAGCTGTCACGTAGGAGTCCTCTCGCTGCGGCTGACAAGGAGGAAGGTGTGCACGCGCCATCTGTGTTGAGCTTGATCCACCCTGTGGGTGGTGGGCTCCAGCCAATCAATCGCTCGTGACGAGGTCGATGTCCCGAAAAAGCTTGACTCCGCCAAACAGTAGCTTTCTGGATCTGATCTGCAAAAGACACAATAAGAGAAATGGGTGAGGAAGGCCAATTAAATTGAGTATAAAAAATGCTCATATTCCGCCAGTTTCACAAGAGCCAACAAGTGACTCCAAAAAGCAGCGACCAATCCTGGCCAAAAACGCGTCTGTGTGTCCTAAGGTTGATAGTGAGCCTGTCATGAATCCCACATCGGACAAGTATGAGAGTATTTAACAATTTATAATAGTGTGCAAACCTCCCCTCTTGAGCTAGCTTTTGGGGGTGAGTTAGGCACTTTCTAACATGGTATCAAAGCCAGTTTATCTCGCTGGTTTGGGGCGGTGCTCGGTTATGTCTCTTTGCCCAATATGTCCATCAGATGTCCAGTCCTGCTTTGGACTGAGGGGGTGTGTCAGGAATCCCACATCTACCAATTTCCCAAGGCACGTTGATGTTAAATCCTGCACCTGGTCCTTCTCCAACCATGGTGTAAAAGCCATCATCATTACCTGGGTAAAAATTCCCAAACTCATGCCTATGGACAGAGAAGAATAAAACGCGGGGGTCCTTCCAGAACATCTTTTGGGTGCCATTACCATGATGAACATCCCAGTCAACGATCAAATTCTTTTTAATGCCCAGTTCTGATTTTTCATCTAGTAGAACACTTGCTGCAACAGCGACATTATTGAATAGACAAAATCCCATAGCCTCATCATGTTCAGCATGATGTCCTGGAGGCCTAACAATGGCAGCAACAGATTTCAATTCCCCTTTGGCAACTCTCTCATTGACCTCTACGACAGAGCCAACAGCAAGGTAAGCAGCTTCCGACCATCCTTCATTTAAATATATGGAATTCAATTTTGATGCAATACTCTCTCTCATTGAATCAAACTTTTTGGAGCTTAAATTTCTAATCAAATTAACATGATTGCCCGAGTGAAATGTCAAGAGATGTTTATCTTCAGCTTCCTTGGCAGTTAACACCTCACATCTCAAGTTAATTTGATTAGAAATTTAAGCTCCAAAAAGTTTGATTTAGGGAGAGAGAGTATTGCATCAAAATTGAATTCCATATATTTAAATGAAGGATCGTCGGAAGCTGCTTACCTTGCTGCTGGCTCTGTCGTAGAGGTCGCTGAGAGAGTTGCCAAAGGGGAATTGAAATCTGCTGCTGCCATTGTTAGGCCTCCAGGACATCATGCTGAACATGATGAGGCTATGGGATTTTGTCTATTCAATAATGTCGCTGTTGCAGCAAGTGTTCTACTAGATGAAAAATCAGAACTGGGCATTAAAAAGATTTTGATCGTTGACTGGGATGTTCATCATGGTAATGGCACCCAAAAGATGTTCTGGAAGGACCCCCGCGTTTTATCCTTCATTTAAATATATGGAATTCAATTTTGATGTAATACTCTCTCTCCTTGAATCAAACTTTTTTGAGCTTAAATTTCTAATCAAATTAACATGATTGCCCGAGTGAACTGTCAAGAGATGTTTATCTTCAGCTTCCTCCACTGTTAACACCTCGCATCTCATGTTAATTTGATTAGAAATTTAAGCTCCAAAAAGTTTGATTCAAGGAGAGAGAGTATTGCATCAAGCCAGTCGGATTGCTTCAACCTCTTCCTACACTGACACAAGTATGGACTGACATTGCCATAGTCTTCATCGAGGACTCAAACACTTCTAATGACTATTTTGTCATGATGATTGTGATTGACTATTTCACCAAACATGCTCATTTCATTCTGTTAAAGCACCCATTTATTGCAAAGGATTTTGTTTCCTATATGGTTAAATTTTATGGAATTCCAGATTCCATACTGAGTGACCGAGATAAGATTTTCTTGATTACTTTTTGGAAGACTCTCTTTCAATTGTAAGGCACTCTACTCGGGATGAGTTCAAGCTACCACCCACAAATGAATGGACAATCCGAAGTCATCGATCGACTCCTTGAACAATATTTAGGCTATTTTACAGGAGATCTGTAACATCCTGTTACTGGTAGCAAAGGGTATTATGGTAATATTGGGTCAGACTGATAGATTTCATTGCATTCACTGACTGAGCATGC
>JAOQMR010000005.1:34904957-34918770 GCA_027563865.1 Erythroxylum pelleterianum | reverse complement strand
GGATAGAGGTCGGGATCAGTTCGCGTCTGCATTAGTATTTCCTAAGTTTGTAGTCCGCAATTGTTGTAACTGATTTGAAATTGTACTGTATGGTTATTGGAAATTTTTGCAATGCCATTAGGATTAGTAGAATTGTTCTGGTGGTGCACCTTTATCGTGGGATGCTCGTCGGAGCGACCTTCGGGTTTCCCATTGTGTACCCTACGGTGAGGGGGCACTACAAGATCATCCTAAGAAATGGATGGAATGGCTGTCGTGGGCAGAATTCAGTTACAATACTTCATTTCATTCTTCCATTAACATGACTCATTTACAGCCTGATACAGAGTCCCTCCTCCCCGTTTGCTAGCCTATGTTCCTGATACTACAGCACTACAAGTGGTGGGTACTTGTCTTCGAGACCGTGATATAATTCTTAAAGGAATCGAAACGTAATTTGTCTTTGACTTGTGGCAGAATGATAATATATGTGAATCAACATAGGCGCAATATGAATTTTCAAGTTAGAAACCAAGTATACCAGAAGTTACATTCATATCGACAATCCTTAGTGGCTTCTAGGAGCTTTATGAAATTGATCATCTTATTGTTGAAAAAATAGGTGCTATGGCTTACCAATTGTCCTTACTGTCAGAAGCAAAAATTCATAATATTTTTCATGTTAGTCAACTTTTTAAGCACATGGGACAACCATTCGTACCGTTCCTCTTCTTCCACTTCCTGTTGACACCGAGTTGAACATTTCGCAGCCAGAAGCCACCCTTGATCACCATGTAGTTCACAAAGGGAAGTATCAGCCAAAAATTGAAATTTTGGTCAAATAGAAAGGGGCTATGGTGGAGGATGCAACATGGGAGGATGCTCGACATTTCTCCTGTTCATTTCCCACTTCCACCTCTGTGAAAAAGGATTCTAAAGAGGGGGGAACTTGATACGAGTATGTACATAGGGGTATACGTGAGTGATAATGGTTTGCGTGGTTAGAAGTGTTTATAGTTTAGATTGCATAAGTTTGTTATTTCCTTACGCGGTCATTATTAGCTTGTTACGCGATCAGAAGTTAAACCAATAAAATAAGAGGTTTAAGGTTTAAAAGGTTCAACCAATATTAGACCGTCATAAAATCAGCTAAAGATTAAATAAAATTAAAGAATTTGAAATATGATTGAAAGAAACTGTTCTTATTAGTTAAAGAATTTAAATTTTAATTGAAAAAGATTGCTAGATGAAAATTAATTAATTTATTTTAGTTTATAAGAAATTATTAATTTACGAAAATTGTCTGATTAGTTAATAAATTGATCAATTTTTAACAATAAGAATTATTAAAATAAGTTGAACTGAAAATTTGAAAACTGAACCAAAAAGTTGGACGGTTCAATATTTCTATCGTTGACCCCGTTGAACTGGTTGAATTTTTTTAAAGACTAAAGAAACTTTTTAAAATTTCTTAAACTAAGGGAGAAGTTTTTGTCTTTTACTCTTTTGTATTCAATCATTCTTCTGGTCTTTTGGTAATTGAATCCTAACTACAGAGAGAGTTTATGTTTTTAACCTTTCTATATTCAATCATTCTCCTGGTCTTTTGGTAAGTCAAGCCTACGGTAGAATTTAATGATAATGTTGAAAGATCTTTAAGATATGCGCGAACTTTGATGTTGTACTTCGTGCCTTATTCTGCAATGGTAACACATTATTAGAAAGCTAAAGGCGCATATCTTCTTGTCTAAGATACTCAGACAAGACCTTATGCCATCGTTATATGACAAGATTGTGAAGGGTATACTTCCTTCATGGAATATCAATTAGATTAGAAACATAGACAACAAGGAGTGCTGTTTTTTCTATATGATAGTACTCCTCATTGGTTGATTTTGAAGGGGAGCAAGATCAAGCATACAACACTACGCAAAAGGTTGTCTTTCTTGTATGTTTCCTATTATGGTCCTACGAGACAAACCCTAGAAGCATCTTAAAACAATATCAATGTAGAATTGAATTGAATTAAAATCTATAAACAGAGATATGGTTGGTCAATTTGAAAAAAATAAATAAATGACTAGAACTTAATTATATTGCTCGAGTCTATTTTTAAGTAAATTATATTTGTTAATGACCAAATATCCTTATTTAATTAACTATTGAATATGTAGTGATTATATGTATGGTAGTTTTAAAAATAATGAACACGAATATCTTGAGCTATATAAAACAAAATATAAGTATATAAATTAGAAAGAAATAAAAGATGGTGAAAAAAGTATTTAAATTATAAAAATTTAAGTTTGATTTTCAACGAAAGATGAATTAAAGTGAATAAATTAACCGGAGCAGCCAAGATAAAGAACAAAAAGTTAGATATAAAAATGGGTTTAAAAAGAAAGAAATTTATATTTATTTCATAAATTAGATTTAAGAATTAAATTAACTTTCAAAAAAATCAAACTTTTAAAGGTATAATTACCCATTTTGGAATACATTAATATTTGAAGAGAAATTTAATTGAATTCCATTTTTAATAAAGGAATTATAAAAATTAAATTAAATTAAAACTTATAACAACAATAACATCCAGTAAAAACTTCGCTGAGATGTAAAATTTAGAAAGGTCTAATAGTACGCACGCATCTTGTTCTCTAATTAGTAAAACTTTATAAAAGTTAATCTTATTTCTATCAGTAACTTTTTAAAAAGAACTTTATATTTCTTGAAAATTGATTTTATCTTAACTATACGAAGATAATACATTAATAATTTATTAATTAAATTAAAATTAAAATTTATCGACTAATTTATTCAAACATTCAATGAAAAAAAAGAACAAAGGTACGGATAACACCTCCCAAATTCGGTAATTCTGTTGACTTCGAAGACTTGGCCGTGAACCAAACCATTCCGTAGACTGTCGAGTCATTTGAGAACACAAGATAAGAGGAAGGAAATGCAGGGCTGAAACTTCAAACTACTTTTTCCTACTTTAAGCAGTCATGCCCCACCTGTAGGGATAAAGTGATGTATGTACTGTTCCTTAGATTTTTGTTTTCAGTTGCGAGTGAACCCTAATGGCATACAGCTTTTGCCCACCCTAAACATTCAACAGAAACTCAACGTTTGTGTTTTGTTTTTTGTTAGATTTTTGTTTTCAGTTGCGAGTGAACCCTAATGGCATACAGCTTTTATCGACCCTAAACATTCAACAGAAACTCAACGTTTGTGCTTTGTTTTCGACCCTAAACATTCAACAGAAACTCAACGTTTGTGCTTTGTTTTCTCATGTTCATACGAGCTGTTAACAAAATATTTCATGTTACGTCTTGTCATGTTCACAAACCCCAATCGAATAACAACAACAGAGGCTATTTCTTTTATGTATGGTTTATATTTACAAACATGGAATTTTAGAATTTTAAAAAGAAATATATTTTTTAAAAATATTCTTGTCTAAAATCAAAGTTGAAGGCATCGAAGTGTTGGTGTTGGACTACATCAAAGCTCAGCCTTAAGCCTTTTTTTTTTGTTCACATTAGTGTTAGATGAATTTACCAAATATATTCAAGGAGAGATACCTTGGTGTATGTTATTTGCTGACGATATTGTTCTGATGGATGAGAACAAGGAGGAAATCAATGTCAAGTTAGAATGTTGGAGAGAAACGTTAAAATTGAAAAGTTTTAGAAGGAGCAGGTCCAAGATGGAGTATTTAGAATACAACTTTTCGGGAAGCCAGATGGTACATAAGGCGGCGATAGCAACTAGTACTGACGTCATACCACAGAAATCGAGTTTTAAATACCTTGGGTCTATCATTCAGAGAGATGGTAAGATCGATGCCGATATAGTACATCGTATTAGATCTGGATAGGTCAAATGACGAAGTGCATCAGGTGTTTTATATGATAAAAAGATTCCTTTAAAACTTAAAGAGAAGTTCTATAAAATGGTGATTCGGTCAACCATGTTATATGAGGCAGAGTGTTGGCCTACCAAACGTAGACATACAAGACAGTTGTTGGTAACAGAAATGCGTATGCTTAGGTGAATGTGTGACATTATCAACAAATATAGGGTCCGGAATCGTGTTGTAACATCCCGTTGCCCATGTTAAGGCTATAATAGTAAATTATGAGAAATTTATGAGAACTTAGGAAAATACATGTCTCGCATAAGTTATTTGTGACATGCACATTCATATGACTGTACATGCATTCATTGGCATTTCCGGGTAAATTGGTTTATAAATGAAAATTGTGGATTAAACTGAGCTCTTAAATGTGATTAAAATCTGATTTGTCCATTTTGGTATATTTTGGGTATTTTGAAATTTTAGGTGAATTTTAGAAAAATATTGATTTTTAGACCAATTTTAGAGAGACATGTGGTAAAAAAATATATGTGTGATAGATGGTTAATTGTCATGGTGACAAATGATTTATATCTGCAGTGGTAAATGGCACACGTGCTAGTACGTTGTGGTTAGGAAGAGGTTATTGTAGCTTTTGATCATCTGACGTAATTTCTGCTTGGTTTTGTTCGTCACCAAATAGCAACTAATTGTGCTTTTGTGTTGTTGAGTTACTCTCATTGCTGGAATTTACTACTGAATCCAGTAAGTAGTTTTGATGATGGTTATTTTCTGGTGTAAATATATACACACATGCATGGGTTTGGAAAATTAAGGCATATATATATGTTCTGTTCTGTTTTAGAGAGAAAACCGAATATGGATATGTTGTTTTTGCATGCTTGACGAATAATATGTCATAAGATATAGCTAGAAGAATCATTGAAGTTGTGTTTAGGAACAGTGCAAAATTCTGAAGAAAAAAAATGATGAATTCCTACTCTGTAATTTTATTGTACATGCGAGAAGTATATGGTTGATTTTACTGTTCATGTATGAATTTGTGAAAAATGAATTTGGTGAGGTTCTGATATTGGGATGAGTTAATTGGAGTAAAGTGAAAGAGTAGATAAAAGTGAAAATATATGCATTGGATGATAATCTAAAAATTTGAAATTTATAGTAGAGAATGAGAGACAATGTGGAGTTTTGGATTTTTGGTGTTGGATTGATAAATTTAAATCTGGATGTGTAGATATTGTATTTGGAGTTAGAAATGCTGAATAGATAAGTTGAAAAGAATTGGAAAGGTTGGAAAAGAAAAAATTATGGAGGAACTGAAGAAAAGGATCGGTGAAGAAGGAGAAGAGAAAAACACTGTCATGTTTTTGCACAACGGTGACATTTGAAAAAACTGTCAAAAGTTTCGATCGTGCAAAAGCACGACCGCGACTTTCGCGGTGCACGATCGCAACTTTCATCTAACTTTTCTAAAGGGATTTTTGCTGAACATCCTTCAATCTTTTTGCTATAACTTCTTCACCTGATATTCAAATGACTTGATTCTTAGATCAATAGATTTATAAGACATTGATCTACATCTCCACCAAAAATCATAGCTTCTGAATTAGATTGATTGATGAATTTAAGATGATAAGGTGACTATGCTGAAGTATGATAATTGAGAGGATTTTTATTGAGCATACTTCGGTAATTGGGCTATATCTTGATTTGTGGACTTCAGAATGAGATGATTATTGATTGTGAATAAACTAGAAACATAAGGCTACAGATTGTCTAAAGAAATGGAATTTCAATTCAGTCCCTAAGACTTTCAATTTTTGGATGGAAGTTAAGTATAATGTGCAGTTTCTGAATGAGAATAGTCTGTGAATAATAGGAGTATAACTTTTAGTATACTAAACCAAATTGAATGATTTTGGTATCAATAGAAACTTAAGACATTGGAGAATAACTTTATAGAAGGAAGTGTTGCCTAATTTTGTTATTTATCTTATCAGATTAATTATGTAAAGTTGACCCATAGGTATGTTGTAAGAAAAATCTGAAGTGGTCAATGAAGTTATGAAATCGATTTCACATTGTTTTATTTTGGTACAAATTATAAGTACAAATGATATAATGAGGGCTTTGATATCTGATTGATTTGATGATAAGGATCACATTAAGATACCCGAAGTTATCATTGAACATGCATTGTGCATATTTTATAAGTACAAGTGCATTAAGGAATATTTGTACATTGTGCAAAAATGTGATATTTGTCAATGTGTTGTGTATGTTATAGAAGAGCATATCGGACGCTAGTCAGACATTGCTGGATCATCCAGGCAATAGCTTCTTGGAGCGTATTTTGAGTCAACCTAGATGATTTCCTAGGATTGAATTGTTTTGATTTGTTAAACTTCCAACATTCCTGAATTGTTTGTGAATTGTTTCTGAATCCTGGACTTGAAGTCCGAGGAGTTTAATAGTTTGGCATGTATTGGAAGTGTTTTGATTGAATATGAATTTCTGAATAACTTTTGATTCTCAACGAAAGTTGAATGCCAGACATAGGTCCGATGACTGTGAAAACTTTGTCTGAGCATTTGTAAAAGATTGTGATATATGACATATTCAGTATTTCATGCATTTCATAAAATGCATGCTCAGAAAAAGATGTTGTGACTTGAGAAGCCAATATGAAGCGCTTCCACGTAGAGCTATGCTCCATGATTCTGTTTGACTGAGCCCTATGGGCTAGTATTTGTATAAGTTTATGATAGGCACTTGGTCACATCAATAAGAAAGAATGTGAGTCTCATGCATATAACATTCTAAGACTGAAATTCATTGAATGATTTGCAAAGCTAAAATGAGTGATATATATATATGAACTGTGTGATCATATGATAAACTGCGTTGTGTGAATATCTGGAATATGTATATGTTCTGAATGAATATCTGTGAGATATGTGATGTGTGTATATGATCCGGTGAAATCATCAATGATGGTTCACTTATTGAGTTCGCAAAACTCATAAAAATTGCAACGTAATTTTTCAGGTACAAGACAGGAGACTTAGTGTTTATTCTGAATTAGAAGGACATTTTGGACTAAGTTATGGCTCAGAGGTCTGTCAGCTGATGTCAAAAAGTTATAGCTTTTATTTTGTAGTTTTGTGTTTGTAAATATTTGTCTAATGGAAACCGTGTAAGCTTTGTGGATGAATGCAGTGAATGGGTTTTAAAATTAGTGACTTTGAAGTATATTTGTTAAATGATGCCATGTGTAAGTTGGATTTGTTACTGCTCCAACATACCATTATCATAGGGTATGTACTTGAATGTCCTTCAGGTATTCGGGTATTTACCTTGTGGTAGTGGGATGTTACACGTGTGGTGAGAGATAGATTATAGGTGGCTAGTATTGCTAACAAGTTGAGAGAGACAAGGCTTAGGTGGTTTGGGCATGTGCGCAGGAGGCCCTCTGATACTCCGGTACGACGCTGTGAGAAAATAACCCTTAATGACTACAAGAGGAGAAAAGGGAGGCCTTATAAGAACTGGAAGGAAGTGATCAAGAAAGATATGTCAAAGTTGGCCTTTACTGAGGCAGTGGCTAGAAATAGAAAAGTCTGGCGTGATCGGATAAGGATAAAGGATACCCTTTAAAGTCCTCACGCCACATAGTTACCGCGTAGGAAGTCCAACCCAATGTCCTTTCTTCCTTTGCTAGTTGTAAGTTTTGGACAAGGCTTTCAAGCCTACAACTTGGTTTTTCAGGTCAGGAGTAGTGGGGAAAGATCCCGCGAGGCTATCTAAAACTGTAGGATTGTCATATCCTCAGGGTCTCTCAATGAAGACCCCTAGCTTAACTAGTGACAAGAAGAGCTGGTCTTTGCAGCGTGTCAGGTACTAGCAAATCTGGTCATCATCAGGTATATCCTTTGGTTATATTTTATATTTTATATTTTATGTATTTATTGTAATTTTATTTACATAATTATTTAGCGTGCCAGTTTTACTTATTTTATCTTTAACCTGCATCACTCTTGTATTGTCACATCTGCATGTGGGTCTACCAAAACACAGCCTCTCTACTATGTAGGGGTAAGGTTGCGTACTATCAGACCTCCCCAGACATCGCTTTATTGCAGAACTTCGAACTGAGTGTGATGATACAATCTAAGAAACGAACATATCACATAACGTATTTAAAAGTGTGGAGAAATAAAAAGATACACTATCTAGGATATAATGCATAAAAATCGAAAGATCACGACTCGAGACACAACCATGCCACAAACTGTATTTGTAATATGCAACTTTATCTATAAATATGTTTTGATTGATGATTTATTTGAATCAAGTTTAAATTAAATTGAGTTTACTAAAGGACTATTTAAGTAGAATTATACAAGATAAAGTTTACATATAAATATATTGCTGTAAATCTAGTTTAATGCAGCTGTTAGTTCCTAAGTACGTAGCATACTCAATTGGTAGAAACTCATTAAATATATTCTTTTATTTGTATTATTTCTATCTTTCTATTTTATTCTTGTTGCACATTATTTCTCAACAAGTAGTGTTAGAGTATACTTGAGGTAACAATGACTTACGCTATAAATTTTGAAGAACTAAAGTATAATAAAATTAAGAGTTTTGCATTATGTGACAACAAAAAAGTGAAGGATTCATTTGTATAGCAAGTCAAGCTAAAGGGGATGCAGAAGAAAAGGTTGAAATGTATGGATGAGCATAAGTAGGAAGAATTATAGGTGTGAGAAGCTAGAATCATATGACTTTATAGATGAGGTCTTGTACTATAATTGCATTTCTTGTGGAAATATGGAAGAAACTAAATAATCAATAAGTGTCAAAGTATCTCATAAGTAAGTTGTATTTGAAGCAAGAGTTGTATAAGTTGAAGATGTAACATGCAACATGTATGAAATAACTTATCAATGTTTTTAGCAAAATAATTAATGACCTGTTGAGACTCGAAGTGACTATTGCAAACAAGAAAAAGCAATAATTTCATTTTGTTCTTTTTCTCTTTCTTATGAATATACTGACCACATTTTACACTCATATTGGATAAGGAGACAGTTAGTGTGGAGGCCATTATCACTGCATTATTTATTCATAACCAATAGAGGCTCAATACCAGTGAAAACTCTAAAGGTAAAAGGGTAGTATATGATAATAAATTAAGATCATGAGAGGAAGCAAAATAAGGATAGCTCGTCCAATAGGTGTTTTAGATCTAAATTTAACGATAGAAAAACATTTTGATGCTACAAATGCAAGTAAGTTGGACATCAATAAGGGTTTCAAATAAGAAGAGTAGGATAACTAAAGAAAATCTAATGATTTGTCAAGGTATATTAAAGTAGTGCAAAGCAAAGACTTTGATTGTAGTGACAAAGATATAATATATGTTTTAATCAGTCAATTTTAGGGCATAAATTTTAGATATGATATGCTTATATCGTATGACACCAAATAAGGATTTATTTGTGTCATAACAACATATAACTTAAATACTATTCCGTTAGGAGATGATAAAGCTCGCAAAATCGTCGAAACGTGATATGTTAGAATCAAGATATTTAATGGTTTTGTCTTATGTTCAACATGTACTAGATTTTAAAAAGAATTTAATTTATTTAGACACCTTAAATGCCCATAATTTTGGCTATAAAATTGAAAAGGATATTATTAAACTGAAAAGGGTGTTTTAGTTGTTGTAAAAGGGTCAAGGCTAGTGGAAACATCTACAAAGTAATAAGAAGTAGAGGTGGCAATAGGGCTCTGGTCCGGCCTGAGGTCAACGAGCCAAGCTCTGATTGACAAGGCCACAAGCCTCATTTTTTAAAAAAATTCAGGCCTTGTGCATAAACCAATTAGATTAACTTAAATCGAACTTTAAAAAGGGTGAAAATTTTGGTTCAAGGGTAGTGTCAGAGGAAGAACACAATCATAGTGGCCTAATAGTTTTAATTAACTTTTTCGTGCATCATTTTTTTTATATAATTCGGTCATTTCATCATACAATGTTGTAATTAGACATAGATCATAAAATTAATGTCTTATTTATTTTGACTCCAAACATGTTTGTTATCCATCATTAGCTATTGATTCAATTGATAATAACTGTAAACTATTTATAAAATGTCGTTTTATTTTGACCAAGGATTTTCCTAATCAATACTAATTGAGAAAAATGAAGCATTCTCCTTAATTAATTTAGGATGATAAATCATATCTTGCGATTACTCAACTACATTCATAGAATTCATACTACATCTAATGACTACTTGCTAAACGACCTATGATTAGAAGAGGTCATAAGTAGTATCAAAATAATCCATATATAAGATAACTTTGAAACCTTTAAGTCAAATAATCACTTATATAATTATCACAATAAGAATTTTCATAGACATACAAGTAATGTTTTTAATGGATTTCTCATATGGGGTCAGTTTAATGAATTTGTTCTCTAACAAGCACCCACATGTTTGCTTAAGTATCTCTATACTTTAGCTTATTAGATTGACTACTTCTTTCATAATGGAAAAACAAAACATATGCTAATCTTTTTACGTTATACTAATTTCCAATCTTAATAGAACAATGTAGGGATAATACATAAATGTAATATGAATTTCATAATTATAATCTTATCATAATTTCATTTGCAATATATATTTATCATATAGAATTTATCAAATACATATAAATTTGTATAAGATAAAGTATATCTTTAAATAATTGTCACTAAACTACAACCAACCGATTGACTCTAGGCCATAAACCAATAAGATTAACTTGGGTCGAACTTAAAAAACGAGTGAAATTATGGTTCAAGGGCAATGTCGGAGGAAGAACACTAGCTATCATAGTATACCCACAAATAGAACAAGATGTACCATTAGGCCGCTAAATAGATATGGTTGAAAATAAAAATTCAGTTAAGAGTTTATGAGTAGTCAAGAGAAGTATAGATGGATAAGAGTTATGAAGGAGGAAGTAGATCCCTTAAACAAGAATAAAACATTAGAGATGGTGCAACTTTCAAAAAGAAAAAGACATATACGACACAAGTGTATGTACTAAAGAAAGAAACAAGGACAAAGAGAAAAGTCTGAAGCTCGACTGGTGGCAAAAGAGTATATAGATGAAAGGAGGATTGATTATGATGATGCAACTTAAATGTTGATAAAGTGGATTATTATTATAGAGAAAGCTTGGACTTCGTCAGTATCTCAAAGTACTAGAAGAGGTTACAAACCAACCTATAAAGAATACATTCACCAAAATGAAGATTATCATGTATAATATTCATTACAGACTTCCCATGCTAGGTTTTAGATAAAAAGGTGAACTAAAAATGAAGACGCTAGTTCTTATAGAAAGGCCTGCATTTGTGATACAAAGATTACTCTTGCAAAGTTTCAATGACAAAGACAATACCTATTAAAAGGTAAGCCAATATGAAGGTTAATAGAAGGGAAATATTGGGAAAAACTAAAACGCTTAAACCAATGAGCATTGAGAAAGTTGGTGCTTCTATGGCAGCCATAGCCAGTTATGGTCTTCGGAGGACAGTCTCCTTTTAGTTTCTGGCCAATGCTTTTCGCATCTTTCCACTTGCCTTGGCTACCATCTTCACAAACTCGGACATGATGTTCCTTTTGACTTGACCTCTCTTTGGAGGAAGCATAACTTTCTTCTTTCGGGGCTCTTTAGAAGCTGGCTTATGAGCAAACTGCATAGTTTTTTTTCATGAAGAGAAAAAGGGTATGGCAATGGTGTGAAAGATAAAGAAAGACTGATGGGGTTTATATAATGAGGGAGATAGAAAAGAACTACAGAATGTGCTTAGGTGACTGTTTCAATGGGACCCTAATCATTCATTGTTGCTGTAATGTGGGAAATTTCCAACGTATCAGAACAAATCAGTTCGTTCATGAACTTTTACTTTTTCCAAATTCTGCAATAGCCTATCATTTGAAAGCTTCAATTGAGTGGGAATTCGCACGAGTGTCTGATTACAAACATAAACTAAAATTATTGGCTAGGAAAAGCCAAGTCAAACGTGTATTCACTGTACGCAGCAGACAGATCATTACGCATTTACGTGTGGAATTCCTTTGCTTTCTTTTCTTCCCTCTGCTCGCTTTTCCAAGTTCAATGTTCCCCCCCGAAAACGACTCAAAATAGTCCGTGTACGAAGAGAAGTAGACAAGGCTGAAGATGTGGCGTTTTGGGGTTGAACATGAGAACTCAAAATTGGATCTGAGTTGGATTAAACGCTGTTTTCCGGAGAAACTACATAATGAGACTTAAGAAGATCCGGCCCTGCCCTGTTAGACTGAGTACAAAAGTGACTGATACTGAATTAAATGTCGTGTTTAAAGCACTCCGGGGCTAGATTCCACAGACAAGATCAACGACAAGATGCTGCTTGTGCTGACCACCAAAGACTTGATTCCATTAGAAGACGTAAAACTTTAAGACCAAGTCTTGCATCTATCATTCGTTACTGAGGTTTTGAAATTTAGACTATAAATTTTATCTCAGTTACGAATTGTTGTGATCAATCCAATTAAGATAAATTATAAATTATAATGACAATATTACAGTCTAAAAACATGATATCTGTAATTGAAAACTTTAAATTCCGATATTCCTATCAATTTTATGTTTTCATGCCAAATTAAGTTGTTTTTGCAGTGACCATTGAGACTCCGGCAAAGAATTAATCAGCCAGAATATGAGCATATTAAAATCGAATTGATCGTAGACAACTGACGACTAACAGCCCGTGCCTTCAATGCCATTATGAAGAATCTCCTCTCCATGCTGTTCGTGACTGCATTCGTGCTCGACAAGTGTGGGCCACCTTGCTAGTGGCTCTCGCTACTACTGACTTCTTCACTATGTCGCTTCGGCAATGGCTCCTGACTAATCTCTAGCCTCATCGGCGCAACCCGGGTCATGATTGGGCAGTCATCTTTGGCACCACATGCTGGTTCCTCTAGAAATGGAAGAATAGCTCTCTCTTCGATGCACATTTCCCTCGGCCTCAGTCTCCTAACTTTCTCAGTTTCTCTTTTGCAGGTCAGATCTGCCAGTCCACCATGTGGCAGAGCCGGGAGGCACAGGACCCCCTCCTCGACATTAGCAACTCATTGGTTGGCGCACCCCACCTCCGGGTTGGGTGAAGCTCAACATCGACAGTGCTTGCAATTGCTCCCTACTCTCGGCTACAACAGGTGGTCTCTTACACGACTGTGATGGCACCTGGCTTGGTGGTTTCTTTCAGAATCTCGGCTAGTGCAATCCGATGGCAGCTGAAATTTGGGGAGTATATACTGGATTGTCGCTAGCTTGGGACTGGGGCTTCCGTCAGATAGAATTAGAGCTGGACTCTCTTGCGGCGCATCACCTCATATCTTCCGCGGAGAATCGCTCCCAGACTACCCACCCCATTGTCACGAGAATCCATGAACTTCTCACGCGGAATTGGTCTGTTGTTCATCATCATGTGTACCGAGAGAGCAATAGATGCGCGGACTGGCTTGCTTCTCCCACAGTCCATTCGGATGTCGGCGTTACCTTTTTTGCTTTTCCACCTATAGGGTGACAATGTGTCCTCTTCGGAGATCAATCGGGGACCTGCTTTCTCCAACTAGTTTTGTAATCTCTGTAACACCCAAATACTCCCTGGGAGGATACATGGATGCCACTTTAATTTATTTAGTAACTCAAGCCCACACACATATATTACATATCAGAAATCTCGGAACAAAAATCCAAAGAATATTTACAGGCCCATACACGCGAAACAAAATACATTTTCGAGAAATATAAAACGGACTCCTTTGGCCACTGCGGTAGACTTGTCCCAGTCTTTAAACTCTTCGCTCTGAACCTACACGGGGCAAATCCACC
>JAOQMR010000005.1:34874145-34884898 GCA_027563865.1 Erythroxylum pelleterianum | reverse complement strand
GGTAATCATTCCTTCGTCTTAACCAACCATTATAATTATAATGATTATATCCATTCTCATTCCTCACTATATTCATTCCTATTCCTATTCCCATTACCCTCCCCCAACCAAGCGCCCCCTAACTTAATCTGCTGTGTAAGACCAACTTAATTGGTTGCATATATTCACTAACACAACTCAACTTTGGTTGAATGGTTCAAACAATCCAAACTAATTTAATGAAAATTAAAAAAATATTACTTTGAAACAAAATTTAACATAATTTTGGTCAATAATTATCATTTAAGTAAGTATTTCTATTATTTATAATTTTTATGTCCAATAATTTTAGGTAAAATAAGATAAATGGTCGTAATAAATTAATTTAATAATTATGAGAATTAAGAATATAGATAAAAAGTATTTAACAATTCTAGAATTTTTAAAAATAATAGAGGTGTTTGACTTTAGAATTTAGATACTGTTAACGTCCAAATCCTCAATTGGTCTACAGAATGACACTGTGGAGGCCACCACATGGGAATAGGCACGTGCATGATTGAGGATTTAAATCAATACAGACCACGAAAAAAAAGCGACGATTAATTGAAAGGTCCAAGACGGCTCTCTTCTTGCACGCACCATTCCAACGGCCATTCACACAGTGCACACACACCCAACAACACAGAAAGCCATAAGCTTTTCTGTTTCTTCACGCGCAATCTCTCTGTCTCTGTTTGTTTCTCTACGTAAATCCAACCCTGAACATCTCTCTTCCCACCCCATGTTTCTGGATTTGGTTTGTTAGACCCCTTTCTTCAAATGAACGTCAGCTCCTCCTCTCCGGCGAACCCCGGCCCTCCACCGTCGACGGCTACCCCGTCTTCGACTACTACGCCTAGCAACTCTGATGGGTCTGGCAAGAAGGTCAGGAAACCATACACCATCACCAAGTCTCGCGAGAGCTGGACCGAAGAAGAACATGACAAGTTCCTCGAAGCTCTCCAACTGTACGTTGTCTTCTCTTCTCATTTTATGATGACTTAATTCTTCCTTCTTTGGAAAGCCCTCTAATGGAGAATGGATGAGCAGTAGTGGGTAACTGGAGGAAGTGGTTGGTCGTGTCTGGTTGGTTGGTGGTTAGTTTCTGATTCCTGTTTAGAGTTGAAGTGATTTCGAAATTATTGTGCAGTTGCGGGCATAGTATATGGGTTTTGCTTGGAGAAGTTTGATCTTGTGGATCTATTGGTCGACATATGTTATAGCCTATAAACACTGGCTTAGTACAGTTAGCAGGACTTCAATTTTGATTCCAACAGTTACTGTCTTGCTAATATGAACTTGTGTGGCCTTGCTTCCCTTTATATTCCTGAGGTCTTGTCTTTGCTTTGAGAAAATTGAGGACCTTTTTAGGAAGCTGTTACGGAGGCAAATCTTGACTTTGGTGTCCTTTTAATCTTTTTCATTAATTCAGGTTTGATCGGGACTGGAAAAAGATCGAAGATTTTGTGGGTTCTAAGACGGTGATCCAGGTTCATATTCTGTACTATCGTTCTGAGTTTGTGTGTACATGTACTTCAATTCTTTGTTCTGTTTTTTACCTATCATTTTGCTTTTTCAGATCCGTAGTCATGCACAGAAATACTTTCTGAAGGTTCAAAAGAACGGTACAATTGCGCATGTGCCGCCGCCTCGCCCTAAGCGCAAAGCTGCTCATCCTTACCCTCAGAAGGCATCCAAAAATGGTGTGTGTATGTTACTTCCATTTACTAATTTTGAGAGATTGAATTGAAGCTTTGACTTACCATTACATGGTATACCTCATATCGCAGTTTTAGTGCCAATGGCGGCACCCATGGCTTATCCTTCCTCTATGAACGCCATTGTACCTGGATATGCACCTTGGGACGACACTCCTATGCTAATAAATACTGCAACCAGTAACGTTATGTTATCACAAGATGAATTTCCAAGTCTCCAAGGAACTGAGGTGCCAAAGCAGGGGAGACAAGCGCCTATTCTTCATGGTAATACTCTATACTGCACTTGTTCATCTTAAACCTGAAAAAGGAGAGGGAAGAGCTTAATTTGATATTATGCCTTTGACTTCCAGGTCTTCCAGATTTTGCTGAAGTATATAGCTTCATTGGGAGTGTATTTGATCCGGACGCCAATGGTCATGTGAAAAAGCTCAAGGAAATGGATCCCATAAATTATGAAACTGTAAGCTATTGAAGTCTTTGGAAATAACCTCTCATGTTCATTGATATGTAAAGTTTCTGGTTATGAAGTATTGAAGAAAGCAAATGGTCAAACTTGCCTTTCCAGATTTTTTCAGAATAGTTGCATGATTTGCTTGTTTTGAGTTGCAAATGTGTTATCTTACAATTTCCAATTAACCACTGCAGGTTTTGTTATTGATGGGGAACCTTACTGTTAACCTGTCTAGCCCCGATTTTGAGCCAATTGTAAGTGCAGATGTTTTTTATGGATCTAATTTTACCACTTTGGGAGACACTGGTTTAAGACAATCAACTTTGTGCTGTGCTTTTAGTGATTCAATAATGTTTTTAAATTCATAATCTTTAAAATTATAAAAACAATTCTCTGATCGAACTTAAGAGTTGATTTGAATGTCATATTGACAACATTTGATTGATCTGTAATTGATATTTTTAATTGATTCAGAGGAAAGCCTTGTCATCAAATGACATGAACACCAAAACGGTCGGAGGAGTAGCTGCAAAAACCCTCATCAACGATGTAGCGTGTTGAGTTTGTTTTTGCTACTCCCAGGTATGCCAACTTGTAAGTGTCTGCCTTCTACTGTGTTTCAGTTTCTTCCAAATTGCTCAAGAACCTGAACAATGTTCCATTAGATCCCCTTAACCTCTGTCCCTCTTGTTTCTTGCAGTGTAAGTGTTGGATACTAACTAGAGACAGTAACAGGCAGAGTCAGGTGAAGCTGTACAAAAATGGAGGAAGGAGAGAAGAGTTTTCAAATGATCCATTTGGAGGGCAGTTGACTGACTTGTACTGTTCTGTCAAATCCTTTACTGACCAAACCAAAATAGTGTGTATATTTGTTAAGGAAATGTAACTCCAAAAGGGTTTCTTTTCCGATCGAAGGTTTTCAGGTCTAGGAGGTGTAACTTAATATTGATCTTGTTAATAGGGAAATGTAATAAGAATCCTGTCTCCGTCAAGCTAAGCTAGGGAATGTAGGTAATTTGTTTTGCCAAAATCACTTATATTTTTTGGCCAATACCTTCAAGCATCTTGTTCTTTTATGTAAGCATAGCACCACCAGTTCTATTTCTTTGCCTAGTTGAAGTACAGGCCCTACTATAAATATGTTATTCCTGCTCTCTTTTTATCTTTCTTTCTATCTCTCAGTCTGTTTGTCTATGAGGAATAGCGTTGGAGAAGGACTTCCTGACGATCACAGCACGATTTCCTTTCCTTTCATAAATTACTATAATATAATGACTTCAACACCAGTTGATTCAATTATAACGGATGCCAATTGCATATTAGCTCAACGAGGAAACACTGTGCAAGGGCCATAAGAATAAGACTGCTAAGAGTTCTTTCTACTCAAAATCCAATCCAAATACTATAAAGACAAGCAGCTAAGAAGAAATCAAAAATCACATTGGATGAGCTCATTGAAAAGAAGCAAGGCCTCCATGAACAATTGGATCTGATAAGATCCTTCTTTGCTACTTAGTGAGATTTGATGTGTTGCTGAACAACATTAAGGCCTTCACTCTCCTCTCCATAATCCTGAAAAACTCAAGACGAAATGCCATCAGAACCACAGAAAACAAGCCAAAACAAACAAGGAACACCAGCATGTACAGGGCATACCTTCACAACTACGCAAGAGCAACCCACTACCTTCCTCGCCTTGCCCTCAGAATCGATCTTACATAACTATATCACGGTTGAAAAGAATTAAAAAGATCGGCAATAACAAAACCATTTTATAACTCACAGTTAAGAGTTACAACATGTAAGAGCAATTTCAGTTTAAAAATAATACTTACACCAGCCCACTCGCCGAGGGTCTTGGCACTAGGAACCGTCAACAGGCTTACGCCATGGTCAGCACAAAGTGCTTTAATCAATTTGACATAGTCAGGCTGATTGCAGTCCTCTGCCAAGACACACAACTGTGCAGCATGCTTCTCAATCACTTTGGCACCTTCATGAAGGCCTTTGGAAAGGCCTCCGTGAGCCAGAGATTTTCTCAGCACAAGTTGCAATGCTGTCATCAAATCCATGGGCTCACCAAGAGGCTGAGCAGATGTTTCAACAGGGACTGCACCTTCTTCACTGAAAAGACAAGAAGCAATCCCTTCCTTTTAACACGACAACGTGAACTACAGTGAACCCTCCGAGTTCAAAACCAAGAATGTTAGGTTCATTAAACTTAAGCCAAAGAGCTAGCGATCACTGTAACATGTAATGTTGCCCGTCAAGAGTCTCACCAAATAAAGAGACTATCAAAACCCGGTTCCCGTCCTATGGAATTTGGCAAATTAACTATGTAATATAAAACACAATCAAGCATCTAATTTCATATAAGGAATCAACGACTCCCCCATCATCAATGGAATTCATACAAGTTAAAAACAACGGAGGAAACAATGTTTCCACTGAATCAAGAGAAGGACAATCATAAAAAATAACTTTTGAACGAAATAACAGAAACTTACGCTGCCATTTTGATTGCAAGTGACAGTTCAAAGACTTTCTCCTTCCTGCAGAATCATAACAACAGATAACAGGTTATATCACATGCAAGAACAAGTCTTTAGCAAGCATCGTCGTATCTAGCATCAAATCTCAATATAACAACATAACAGAACAAAGAAGAAACAATTTTCTTCTTCTATATGAACTATCAAAAAGAGCCGGATCAGAAAAACAGGAGCAACATACCTTAGACGGTGGATTCGCCGGAGACCGCCGACGCGAACAACGACTCGCTTCTTGGAGTTGGTGAGTTGCTATGGCACTGAGATTTAGGGTTTCTGGCTATATGTAAAGTACTAATTAGCCCTTTGAATCTGTTACATTTTTAGATTGGGCTTATCAAGTAGGCCCAACAATGACATGGGCTTACTTTAAAGAGTACCATTTTATTCTGGAGAAGGATACACTAATTCGAGTGGCCAAACATACCCCATCTTCCAACCCTAGACCTATCTCATATGTATATAATATAAGGTTTTGACGAACGGGTCTCTCTCAACCCCAAAACCCTAGATAGCTCACACTCACCATTCCAGCTCAAATCCACCAAATGGCCACCGCCGCCGTTCGCCCGCTCGTGACCGTGCAGCAGCTACCCGTACTGAACGACATGGCGACGGACTCAGCCGCAACCGTCGTTCTCCCCGACGTCATGAAGGCCTCTATCCGCCCCGACATCGTCAACTTCGTCCACTCCAACATTTCCAAGAATAGCCGCCAGCCCTACGCCGTATCCAAACGCGCCGGCCACCAGACCTCCGCAGAGTCCTGGGGAACAGGCCGAGCTGTGTCTCGTATCCCCCGTGTCCCCGGCGGTGGTACACATCGCGCCGGCCAGGGAGCTTTCGGAAACATGTGTCGTGGCGGACGCATGTTCGCTCCGACCAAGATCTGGCGCCGCTGGCACAGGAAAATCAACGTCAACCAGAAACGTTACGCTGTAGCTTCTGCCATCGCCGCCACTGCGATCCCCTCCCTCGTGATGGCCCGCGGCCATAAAATTGAATCCGTTCCCGAAATGCCTCTGGTTATCAACGACAGCGCCGAGAGTGTCGAGAAGACCTCCGCCGCAATCAAGGTGCTAAAGGAAGTCGGTGCTTACGCCGACGCCGAGAAGGCCAAGGACAGCCACGCGATCCGTCCAGGGAAGGGAAAGATGAGGAACCGCCGCTACATTTCTCGCAAAGGCCCCCTGATTGTGTACGGAACCGAAGGAGCGAAGCTTGTGAGGGCCTTCAGGAACATTCCAGGAGTTGAAGTGGCGAACGTGGATAGACTCAATCTGCTGAAATTGGCTCCGGGAGGGCACTTGGGTCGCTTTGTGATATGGACGAAATCGGCGTTCGAGAAGCTTGACTCGATCTATGGAACCTTCGACAAGGTTTCAGAGAAGAAGAAAGGGTATGTTTTGCCCAGGGCTAAGATGGTGAATGCTGACCTCTCACGTATCATCAACTCTGATGAGGTGCAGTCCGTTGTAAGGCCTATTAAGAAGGAGATTAAGAGGGCCACACTCAAGAAGAATCCATTGAAGAACTTGAATGTGATGCTGAAGTTGAATCCTTATGCTAAGACTGCTAGGAGGATGGCGCTCTTATCCGAGGCTGAGCGTGTTAAGGCCAAGAAGGAGAAGCTTGACAAGAAGAGAAAGCCCATTACTAAGGTATATAAGTCTCTAATTGATCAATTTGATTCTTATTCATGTCATAACATTTGGCTGTTCTTAATGTTTGATATTTGGTTTAGAATAGTGTTTGCTCAAATGTGATGTTGCCCTTTGTATATGCTTTTGTGAAGAAACATGTGAAGGTAGAAATTATGCATTTTGTGCTTTATATTGGGTTTTTGCGATTGTTCCTTAGGTTTAAACTTCAGTGAGATGTGGTATATGTTTCGATCAGGTGATTTTTCTTTGAAAGTTTTGGAATTTGAAGAGTTGTGATCTTTAAATTTCTACTTAAACCCTTCAATGGATGTTTTATGGAATGTTGTAATGTTATGAGTATCAAATGCTAGTTTGATAATGGCTGTTGTTTAATATCTTCTTGTGACAAATGATGCTTGTATTGATTCCCCAACATCATTTCATTTGAAATCTGTCCTCATTTTCATATTTCGAGCAGTTGTCATAAGGTTGACAACTACCGACTTGAATCTCTTCTTGAATCTTAAGTCTTGATCAATGTAGTTGTACACAGTGATTTGCCTGACTGTTGTGTGTTTCATTTTACTGCCCTTAACCTTTCAGGAGGAGGCATCAGCAATTAAGGCCGCAGGGAAAGGATGGTACCGAACTATGATCTCAGATGGTGACTACACAGAGTTTGAGAACTTCTCAAAATGGCTTGGCGTATCTCAGTAGTGAATTTGAAGTATTCTTTTTGTTCAAGATCATCTTTTTGTTTGTTTTACTGTTGGACATGAAAGAGAATGAGTAGAAGGACTTTGAATATAGAGTTGGATTTTTCTTTCTTGGCATTTGGTTAGATTTAAGTATTGATTTTAAGAATAGAACCATAATTAAACATATTTGCACTTATGCTATTACTGAGTCTGTTTGCTTGACAATTTGATGAGGATTCTGCATTTGTTTCATTGCTCTTGGCCCAAAATGAAAGGAATGAGAGTGCATTTTTTATTTTTTTATAAGATTTGAAATGAAAAGGTCACTAACTTGATAATTTGCATTCTTCTATTAAACTAATATATAACATTAAAATTTAAATGAAATAAATTTTATTAATTACTAATTAACTTTTTATTTTATTTTATTTTTAATTTAAATCTTATTTTTAAAATATAAATATTCTTAATTTAATAATTATTTAGTAAATATAATTTAAGTTTAAATTATAAAATTCAAATTAGTAAATACTAGTTTATAAATAATTATTATTAATAATAAAAATATAATTACTTTTACATTAACAATTAAATAAGTTTTGTTAATTTTAGTTGTTATTTTAATTTTAACCATTTTATTTTTAATTTTTTATTAATATTTTTCATTACCATTATTTATTTATCATTCACTGTTTATTATTTATTATTTATTAATTTTTCATTTGTGTGAATCATTTGTAACAATCTTTCTATTAATTAAAGGTAAGGTTACGTATTATCAAACCTTCTTAAACCGCGCATGTGAGTGAGATTTCTATCGGATGTTATTGTATTAGTTAACGGAATCTTTATTGTTGGGTGTTGTAATATTCTCATTGTTGGGTGTTAAAATATTCTCTCAGCTTTAGTCTAACTATAGCTACTATATTTCCAGATGAACATCTACATTTGTTAGTCAGAATAGTAAATTACAAAGGAAACTAATATTTTTAATGAACTCTTAAAAATTTATAAAAATTCATCACTCGATTGAAAATTTTAAAATCTTAGACATTGAATTGAAATTTTTATAAAAAATCGATCAATTTAAATTAATAAGAAATATTTTGACAATTTAACGTCAAGTAAATTTTTAAATATAATATCTTGTCAAAAATTTTAAAAATATATAAAAATTAAATTGACAAAAAGGGATTTCAAAATTTTGTGCAACCTACATAATTTAAGTTCGAAAAGTGTTCTTGAGAAGTTTAATTTAATTTAAACAGATAAGATATGTCTCCATATAAGGTTAAAAATGGAATTAATTTTTATTTTCTTACAACATGAAGATTGTAGCCAACTTTCCCTTAATAGATCCTTGAATTTGACATCAGTCTTGTTGATTATTTCAATTAATAAAAGTTAAATTGATTGCATCAAGAACTGATCTTAAGTCATGCTTACAGTCCTTAATCAAAGGGCATGTTATTTATGAGAACGACATCTCTCATCTTTTCATATAATTGTAGTTTACTTCAAGAATATCTCTAATCACATCTCTTATCTTTTCATATAATTGTAGTCTACTTGAAGTATATATACCCTTTTAAGTTTGACTTTAACTTTTTCAAAGTCAACTAAGAATAAAATAATTTTCATATCTGTAATAAAACAATACCATCATTAAGTTATGTAAAGGCAATTAATAACTTTGTCAACTAATTAGGGTAAGGTTCTATATTAGTGAATTTCTGCATATTAGTAAAATTTATGCTTTTCTTCTAAAAAACTTATAAATATAAAATATTGTCACACGACGCGCATAAATATAAAATATTTTAGCAGTGTGGTAATTATATATATATATATATTATTGGTATATATCTATACCAATATATATATATATATATATATATAATTAATTAAGGGCCTTTTACTTTTTAGTCAAAATCTCAGGTTTGGCGTTATTTACAAAACTAAGATAATTACTATATTTAATGATATGTATAAGAAATATCAACAAAGCATTAATGTTGATGTAAACATCAAAAAATAACATTATCCCGGAGAAGATGTCAACGACTTCCTGCTTTAATTTTTTCGAATACAGATTGAATTTATTGTGTTAATAACACTTTAAAATATTAAGTAAGTCTTATCATTATATAAGCAACACCACATGAAGAGATCTAATAATATGCAATTTTATTTTAGAGAGGTTGTTTCTAAAATAGACAAAAAAAAAATACACATTAAAATAATAGAATAAAAATAATTAAAAATAATAAAATATAAAATAATAATAATATTATTATTAATATTAATAAAATAATAATATAAATGATTATGTATAAATAAAAATATAAAATTATGTAATAAAATATATAATAGAATTTAAATATATAACAAGGTAAGTCTTATTATTATATATGATATTATAATATATTTTAATATTTTAAAACTATTAAAAATCTAATACAATTAAGTTCTACTAATTTTTAATAATTAAAATGTTATCTTAACTTAATAGATTATTAAAATTAAACAGCCTGAACTCATGCTAACATAATTTTAAAAATAAAATTTTAGACATTAAATTTATATATTTTTAGACATTAAAAATAAAGTTTTCTTTCACTACTACATTTTCATGTCTTCTGCTCTATATCAAGATCTTTTTTTTTTTTAATTTCACTCAAACAATAACACAGAACCTCATTCTAGTTTTTTTCTCTTTACTTATCTAAATCTCCTTAAACTTCAATTCTCACAATCTTAAAAACAATTTCTGCACAATGTCCATTTCATATCATTTTCATATAATTCATTTTTAACATCACCGAAGTTACCCTTCACGCATGGATTCACTTCCAACACTAAAACATCATCAAAATCATTCACATAATATCCAGAAAACTAAAACACAACTTGATTTTTTTCAGAAAAATTTCAGTAATGATAGTGATGAACAGGGTTTCAGTGGTTGGCAACCAAAAAAAGACAGCAAGATTAAGTAGAAACAAACACTAGCTGGATCGAAATGTTTGTTTTGCAAAGGATAATACTGATGTAAGAATCAAAAACAGTGTTTCGGTGATGATTGAAACAAAAGAGAATTTTGTTATGCATAGTTTTTATGAACAACCGAAAGCTTCACCATTGTTTTCTTCTTTTTTTTTTTCCAGTAACACACGTGGTTACGTGTGTCCTTTACATGTGGGTCCACGAGTCACTCTTCTATTTGTCATTTATTTTATATTTTTTCTAGTCCAAAATATTCTAAATTTTTAAAAATTCTCTAAAATTCACCAAAAATTTTAAAATAATCATAATACTCTCCAAATAAATTTTCAATACAAATAATATACAATTCACATTTTAATAGCATTTATAAATCAAGTATACCAAAAAATGTCAATGAATGCATATACAATTAGTTTAATGAGCCAAAAATAAATATTCACATATTATGTCATATGATGCATGAAATGCACTTCTAATTTTTTAGTATACACTATTTCGAGGTCCTATAGCCTCTGGTTCAGCCTGATTCTGGCCGAACTGAATTTTGATGTTTGGATCCATGAGTTGGCTGTCCTTGGTGATGAATTTGTCGTGAATATACCTGTAAAACAGAAAAAGGCACGTCGGGGGTGAGATCCCGATTGGCCCCTCCGACGCTCAAGTT
>JAOQMR010000005.1:34849220-34871833 GCA_027563865.1 Erythroxylum pelleterianum | reverse complement strand
ACAATACTTTAATTAATGAATAATTTTATTTTAATTAGTTATATTTTAATAAATAATAATATTTTAATTAATTAATTGATTACAATATTTTAATTAATGAATGAATTATATTTTAACTAATTATAGTAATTAATTAATTATTTATTTATTTTAATTAATTATAATAATTAATCAAATAGGAGAGTAATGACTCCCATTCCTCTCCTATTTGAGGAGAATGGAGCATTACCTTAAACCTAGGAATGAAAACATTACCTATTCAATGATAACATCTTACCAAACAATACTTTTTATTTCATACCCATACCTATTTTTTCAAACCCCCAAAACAAGCACCCCCTTAGTAAGTCTTATTATTATATAAGCAACACCATATGAAGAGATCTAATAATATACAATTTTATTTTAGAGAGGTTTTTTTAAAATAGACAAGAAAAAAACCACATTAAAATAATATAATAATAATTATTAAAATAATAAAATAGAAAATATAAATGAAACAAAAATATTAATAAAATAATAATATAAATGAATATGTATAAATAAAAATATAAAATTATGTAATAAAATTAAGTTTTTTAATTTTTAATAATTAAATTGTTATCTTAACTTAATAGAGTATTAAAATTAAATACTCTGAACTCACACTAATTTAATTTTAAAAATAAACTTTTAGGCATTAATTAAATATGTGATTATATTTTAATAACAACAACAATAACATGTCCAATAATATGCAATATTATTCTAATAGAGAGATTATTTTTAGAAAAAAGATTTGAATATTTTATTTAGGATATAGTAAATGTCATTTAGTTATATTTTAAATGTTCTAATATTTTAAATATTATTTTAGTGATATTTTAAATTTAGGATACAATTGATAAATGTTCGAAAAACAATATTTTTATTTTGGGAAATGACCGTAAATATTTTTTTGCCAAGAAGGGCATGTGGTGGGAATTGCTTTTGCTTTTAGCTCCCCGACATCTTATAAATCCACAAAATAAGAACAACCAATAAGCAATTGGTTTGGGGGACAGGTGGCCCAATTCGTGTTTGAGCATTATCATCAATACTCAGGACAGGAGTTGGCATTTGGGTATAAATTGAACAACGTTTCAAACCTATGCAAATTCCAATTGCTTCTTATATTACTTACTTTTTCTTAATTGTCATTGCTAATTAGAAATGACTACCCTTAATCAATAGCCAATTTATCCTGAATGCATGTATTGTTTTAAATTATTTAAAAATAAAATATAAGGAAAAAATTATAATAGTAAAATATTAAAAAACCAATTTAGTAAATTATTTATATTTATTTATTACTAATTTATGATTTAAGAATTTGATTTATTTATATACTTTTTAGAAATAATCTCTCTACTAATTAAGAATATGCAGCCTACTAATTAGGAATAACGCTGCATATTATTAGACCCCTTCAAAATCTGTGTATCAACGGAATTGTTACTAGGTTATTGTTAAGGCTACCGAATTGTTTTTTAAATTAAAATGTCAAAAAATATCATTTATCTATTAATTATCTGGCATAAGTAGGGTCGGGCTGAAATTTTCAAAATATAGGGTTCGAGACTAGACTAGAATTTTGGTCAATTTGAGCTGGGCCGAGTTCGAGCCTAGTTGCTATCCTTAGTAGTTGTTGCTATTATTGTTGTTTATTTATATATTCTCTCCTCTCAATTATTGATTTTATATTATTTAAATATAAATGAGTATAATATTAAGAAGTGTGAAAGAATGATTTAAATTGAGAACTTAACACGTTATTTATCATGTAATTACTATATAATTATTATTGATAGTTTATTAATCAAATTAGTGTATGATTTAACATTTTGGTTTATTTATATATTTCTTTTTTTCTGCAGGCTTAAAAGTGAAAAGAGCGAAATCTACGAATGTCGGCCAAGGCTAAATGATTGTGAAACAAGTGGCCAAGAGGGCAGGCAGCCGAAAAAGGAACAATCTCATAAACCATTTGTTTAATTCCCCTAAATTGGCGGAATTGAAATCCTTAAAATGTCCGATTACCGAAACAACAAAAGAAATCCTTAAAAAATGGGAAAAAAAAGGAGTGACAAACTGGGGACAGAAAAGAAGAGAAGTTGAAGTTGCATGATTCGTACGTTAAAGGCCAAGTCAAGCCTCACTCTTAGATTTGGCACATGCGTTAGACATGATTCGTATGTCTAGTTTTTGACCGGTCTCCCCTCCCTTCGTTATTACACTTTATATGAACCATTTTATTCAATTTTTTTATTAAATGGAACTGTTGGAATAGGTTACAAAACCGATCGAAAGAAATTAATTCTCGACATATTCTAAAAAAGATACGTTGACACCTTAGAGGTGCAATAGTGAAGTAGGTTACACCAGTATTAAAATGTATCGCTTGGATGGTAAGGCAGTCAGCACATCTGTTGCTCTCTCGATAAACATGTCGATAAACAACGAACCAGTTACGGATCACTCGGTAACCATTTTATTCAATTTAGTATCACATAAACGATATTTCTCTAAATATACATACAACTTACACTCACTGCCTGGTTAGGCTTTCGGAGGCAGATAAGTATTTTTTTATTATAATTTCTTTTAAAAAATGACTGTTTAATTGTAAAATAAAAAATTATTTTTTAATAGATATAATTTTTTTGCAGCTAAAATATAACTTTTAATAATCTTAAATTTAGAGCTTTTAAAAAAACTTTTTTAGTAAATTTTTCAGATCAATTAATGATCATATTTTTAGTCTCTTTTGTCCTTATATTTTACACATAATTTCTACAATACTTACAAATCTATCTTCATGTTTATTTTGAAAATTATAAAATATTATTTAACTTTTTTATATGTTTTAATATTTATTTTTATATTAGTTTTACTTATATTATAATCTATATAAAAGATTTTGTTAAATATATTTTTATTCATATTTCATATGGTTTAAAATTATATAATAATTAACATATTGTGCTTTGCATATTGTTTAATATACTTTAAATAATATTTATATGCATAAACAAATTTTATTACAAAATAAAATATAATTAAAATTAAAATTTTTTTATTTTTATGTCGTCAAACAGTCTATTCTATGAAGCTCATTCAAAAAAGTTCTTTTTTAAATGACAGTCAAATAGTCAACTGACTTTTTAAAAAACTCTTCTCGTAAAAACAAAAACTCTACTCGTATCAGCCCGTCCAAAATAAAGATTAACAAGTTAATTATATCAACTATGATAATCACAATGGGCAATTAATGAAAGCTAGTTGCTCTTATTATGTTTTCTGGCCTCCTCCTTCTTCCTTTCTATATCTTTCTTTGTTCTTCACTCCACAATAGGCAACATCCTCCTTCTCCAACTCTCTTTCTTTCTCGAACGCCTAGCCGGCCTCAGGAGATTCTCTATTCGGTTATCCAAACACAACCCGTTTCTTTTATTTTAAAATTATTATTACAAATAGTAATATTTAGTTTTTTAATTCCCAATCCTTTTATTATAATAACTGTTTCCTTCTCACAACACACAAATCCATCAGCTCAACTCTCGAGTCGAGTCCCTCCTTCGTTATCATCCTCCCCCTTCTGTTTCTTTTTCATTTTCACTCTGTTGTTGTTGTTTGTTAGACGGTCATCGTACGGTGTCGTTGAGGGAGGCAAACTAACCAACGAACGGAACCAAATGTTGGATCTTAACTTGAGTGTGGCAGTTTCTGGGGAAGAGAGTAGCTCCGGGGACAGGAAGAGAAAGCTTGTAGAACTTTCCACTGCTTCCCACCAAATGGAGAGCTCCGGAAGCTTCAATTCCTCTTCCGTCGTCAGTGCCGTCGCCGCCGGCGACGAGGACTCCTGCTCCAACGCCAACGCCGCCGCCGCCGAGGACTCTCTCGCTCTTACTTTTGGTGTCTTCAGCAAGGACACCGGTGGTGATCGGACTATCCAGCTTTTTCCCGTGAATGGCGGCGCTGACGTGGCTCGCTCTCGTTGTTTGGATCTTGGATGGAAGGACGGGGGCTACGGTGCAACCGCCGAGCAGAGGATCGCAGCTCAGAGGCCTCAGGTGAAGAAGAGTCGGCGTGGCCCCAGGTCTAGAAGCTCGCAGTATCGTGGTGTTACTTTTTATCGCCGAACTGGTCGCTGGGAATCACATATCTGGTTACTTGATCATTTCTTACATTTTAATGTTTTATAAATTATGTGAAGCTTGTTTCTTGGTGTAGTAAAGTTTCTAATTAGCATGGTTTTTGGTGCTTTTGTTGGTACAGGGACTGTGGAAAACAAGTGTATTTGGGTAAGCAAACAAACAGTTTCTATTTTTCAGGTAGTCCTTCTTAATGTATGTATTGATTATTCTTTTTCTTTTTCTTTTCCTTTATTTTTTTTGGAATTTCAGGAGGATTTGACACTGCTCTTGCTGCAGCGAGGTGAGGCATTAGATTGTAGTTTGTTTAGTTCATTAAGATAAGTTGATGGTTGTGTTTATATTTGATTCATTTGGGGTTTTGGTTTTCAGGGCGTATGATCGAGCAGCGATCAAGTTCCGTGGAGTTGATGCGGATATCAACTTCGATGCGAGTGATTATGGGGATGATATTAAGCAGGTGGGTTTTTTCAATTCATGTTGTTTCCTCTTTGTTTGTTTCATAAATGTCGTGTTAAAAAAAAAGAATTACGGAGATCATGGATGTTGGGTTGACTTTGATTTGCGTGCAGATGAGTAATTTTACCAAGGAGGAGTTTGTGCATATTCTTCGTCGGCATAGCACGGGGTTTTCAAGAGGAAGCTCTAAGTATAGAGGAGTTACCTTGCATAAATGTGGGCGATGGGAAGCTCGTATGGGGCAGTTTCTTGGCAAGAAGTGAGAATTCTGTTGTCAATGTGCATGGCTTGATTGATTTGTCTGTTTTCATTTTCTGAGCATTATGGTTTTGTCCTCATTGTGATTGCACTTACAAAACTTGCATACTTACAAAACTTGCATTCATCTTGTTATTGTCTCCCTAATCTATATGTTATTTTGTCATAAAGTAGGAGATGAACTGAGAACTTGAGATGTTTCGGATACCTATTCTGTTGGTTTTTTATTGGTGTTGTTCATTTGTTGCCTGCAGGTACATTTATCTTGGGTTGTTTGACACTGAGATAGAGGCTGCAAGGTCCTAATGATATTGAAATTGGATCTTTGTTTAAATGAATGTCTTAACGCCAGTCTTGCTCAGCTGGTTAATTTCAACTGGGATGTTGGATTTTGTTATGTGAACAGGGCGTATGACAAAGCTGCCATTAAATGCAACGGAAGCGAAGCGGTGACCAACTTTGAGCCAAGCTCTTACGAAGAGGAGATAATATCCGAGACTAATAGTGGTGGTTCACTTCTGATCTCTGTATTGTGAAATTCTTAATTAGTCAATTAGCTTTTTGTTTATGTCCCGAAGACCTGTATCCTTGATGCAGATGGCATCCAAAACCTTGATCTGAACTTGGGGATTGCACCTCCTGATGTATATGATGGTTCAAAGCTAAACAGCAATATAGAAGCGTTTTCTCTTGAAAATGGCTGGGTTGATGTTTCTGGGAGGGCATCAAGGGTAATATAAAAATCTGATTTTCTATTTTCTCAGTTCTTAGGCGATATTCTACACCTTCAGATCTTCCTTATTCGATATTTCACTTGTAGCTTACTTAAAGAATGAAGACCATGGTCCTAGATCTATTCACTTTATTTTATATCCTTTCAGATCCTGAGCTTTGCTTCCCCAGCAGCAAAGAATCAGTTGCTGCATAGCCCTGCCATGGCATCAGATCACCCTCATACCTGGACTGGTATAAATTCCAGTTTCTTGCCCATCTATAAGGTAATGTTCTCTTGAGCTACTTTTCATTCACCTAACATGTTTTTATTTAATCATAAAAATAAATAAACTTTCTGTTTGGTTGTTGGAGTTTTTTACTAAGTTTTGCATTTCACATGCGCTCCCTGTCAGAGCCTTATCTCTTATGAACTTTTTGAGACCATATACTCCATAAATGTACCATCATAGGACGCAAGCAAAATTTGTCAAAAACAAGTGGATGGAGAAACTTTATGCGGAGAATCTGAGGTTTCATTTATCTACTTTATGTACAGGCAAGAGCAATAGAGAAGAGTATGGAAATAGAGTTGCTCGCAAAATGGGCAAGGCAAAGCCAAGGGTTTTCAAATCAACACCCTCTCTTCTCTACTGCAGCATCATCAGGATTCGCTTCTTCAACAATTACTGCACCTTCCGCTGCAGCTGGTCAACTACGGTTTCTTAATTGAACAACTCTCCAATAGTCAACATCTTTTTTCTTTTTGGCTCTAGTAACCAATAGCTGACCTGTATTCCCCATTTCTTCTTAAAGCTGGAAAGATCTAAAGCTCGTAGTAGCCACAATTCAGGACTCTTATGGGTAGCATAGAAAGAAAATAGTCAGACTTATAATCATATTCATACGTTCAAGCTGCAACTTGTCTACGAGGATTTATTATTCGCACCAACTCATTTTCCTTTTTTGTGAAACCATATATATATAATATGGAGAAAGTTTGACCAATTGGCATGAGAAAGTTTTCTATATTCAAATCCTGCTCTGACCCCTAATTCATTTTCATTTTAAATTGTTCTCTTAACCAATTGAATGAGGTCTCCAACAAAGTTGCATGAATCGATCTCGCACACCTTGCTTTTAATCTTACAGCTGACATGCCGAAGGGTATAAGACGCTGAATGTAGATCGTCTGTCTAATATTATTCTGTCTCATAGAATATCAATTATTTATTTTGTGAACTTATGCGGGATTTATATAAATAAATGACTGAAATTTATTGAACACAATAAGACACTGTAATATTCGAACTCTAATAAGCTATGGTCCTTTTTCCATTTAAAAGAATGTAATGGCTAGTCCCATGAATTACAAGCCAAGTGTACAAGCTGTGGTAATTTCCTGTCACGGGACCCCTTTTTTGCCTTGGTTTTATGTAAATTCCGCATTCCTCGGCTTTGCTTTAGGACAGTAGCCCTTACAGAGGGTGAAAAAGGGACACGTCTGTCCTAACCATGAAAAGAAGTTTGTACTTTTTGCCCTTACACACACATTACATGAACACATAGTAACAGTAATAACTTTCATTATTATATAATGGGGGCCTCTCATATCACTTTCTTTAAACACTCTTTTTTCCCTTCTCCATATAGTATTTTTGCCAGTTGGCTTTCTCTACTTCTTTTCTTGTACATTTATTTATTGGGACAGACAAGTACATGGCCTCTCTCTGCGTGCAGACTGCAGTGTAGAGGGGACTTAGGTTGTACCAGAATGCGATAAAGATACAAGAGGCGTTTTCCACGTTGGGTTTTGTACTATTCTCTTATTGAACTAGCTCCATTTTGTCTGGGTTTTGTAAGCGCTTCTTCTCCTCCTGTTCTTGTTCCTGTATCAGTCTCTTCCTTGGCCCAGTGGCAGTCAGCTCTTTTATAGCTTTGCCTATTTATTGATCACACACAACCCTAAAAAAGTGGGATCAGATTTTTTTTCAGGTTGGGATGTCTACTTTAATTCGGCCGTTCATTTCGATTAATCGGACCACGAGTAAGTCATGAGTTAAAAATAGTCAACCCAACCGAGTTATGAGTGGAAATTGAGTTGAGTATAGGTTGGCTCGATCCAATCCACGACCTGATTGTTATTTTAAAAACGACGTTATTTTTTAAATTAAAAAAAATTTAAGATGAGTCAGGTTCTATTTTTACTAGTTGGGTCACAGGCCACCCTACCTCGTAGTCGGGTCCCTCTATCGACATCCTTAGTTTCCGTTAATTAGTTTCAATCTTGTAGCAATTAATCCCACATAATTATGTGGACAAAATATCCTTAGGTATGTTTAGAACAAGGTTTTGAGAAAAAAAAAAGAAGAGGTTCCTCGTGTGATAAGTAGAATTTTTTTTAAAGAGTTTCAACTTTTCTTCCTCCTCCTAGGCCATGATTTGGATATAAGATGAATAATCACGTAAGAAGAAGTAATTGAAATTTAAATGATATATATTTATTGGATATTATTTAAATTAATAATACAATTATATTTAGTATATACTATTAACTTATTTTCCCATACTCGCTTAGTATTTATGATATGATGCTGAATACGAACTTATTTTTATAAAAAATTGTAATTTAATATGATAGTAAATTAAGTCTTTAATTAAAATTTTCTTATTATGTAATATTATTGATAAATAGACAATTAATTTCTTATTTCATTTTATAGCATATATTTTAAAAATAAATAATATTTAATTTCTGGATGATTTTTACTATTGATAAATAAAATTACAAAGCTTCTTATTATTTACAATAAAATAATAAATAAAATAAATATTATTACATGATTATAACTATTATATAAATTAACTTATTATGAGTGTAATTATATATTAAATAAACATTTTAATTGAATACTCAAATTTACAATCATTTTTAAACTAACTATAATTATTAAAATATGATAAATTGATATATATATATATATTAAATAAAAATAAATTCATATTGATAAAGTTTGTTTATAGTATTTAATAGAAGTAATGAGAAATAAATATGATAAGTTGCAACATTTTCTAATTGATTATTTTTATTTATAAAAAATAAAAACTTATCATCTTATTAATATGATTTTATAATAAATAAAAATTTAATAAAGTGCTTGATTTATTATCATATTTAACTGAAATGTATAATATTAATAATCAATAAATTTAATAAATATTTAATTTTAAATAAAATAAAATAAACTAATATTACATATTATTATGTTTTTAACTTAGAATCAATAAATCAATTTATTTGAGACATATTGCCCTTATAGTTTATTAATTTTTTTTTTGGCTACAATGGAAAGAAAATAATTTAAAAAAATCATCCATGCTGATATAATGTTCTGTGATACTGGACTCCTCGTTGGTCCTAGTGAAGTAACTCCAAAATCGTCATCGGAGGTTCGGTAAGCATATGAATGCCTGGACTGGCCATCTCCGCAACAGAGGCGAGTCAATCGGCACACTGATTTCTTTCTGGACTCGCGTGATGTAGCTGCACCTCCTGATTATTAATTTTCAATCATCTCTTTAACACGACTGTTCACATAGTTGCCTACTTCATTTCTTTCTCTAATCTGCACTGTTCACATAGTTGCCTACTTGAGCTCTTTCTCTAATCTGCTGTCAACTATATATCATTGTTTGGACCAAAAATGCCAAAATCACAGAAGGAACTTGAGGGTTAATCAGCAAAATCTTTCCTTTTCCTGCCAAACAAAATCACCCTGACAAGCCTGGAGAAGTATCCTATGCAGATGCAGATATAAATGAACATGTATTAATCTCAGTTTACGTACTAATGACTCACTAATATGTCTACTTTACCTACTAATGACTTACCAATATGTCGGTCTGTCTGTCTTAATGGTTGTCACTAAATTATCGTGCAGTTGCTACAGCTTAGGACACTGCCTGTAACTATGTCGAACGTACAGGTGTCCCACAGTATCATGTCACCATGCACGTAAGCTCTGGAATTGTAGCCTTTGGCTTTTGCTTTTTACCGATGTACGCACATCATGCGCTTTAGCTTTCGTTGGTATGTTTTACCAGTTGGTCTAAAGAGTAGAATGTTTAGGCTTTATCATGGAGACCGCATGTCAAATCGATCCTCCATTGATGGGTCATGTCAAGGGCTATCGTGTAAGCTAATTTATCATTGCTCAGTCTGGCCTTTTCAAGGTTATACAAATTACAGTGTCCTGTCAACGAAAAAGTCCAGTGAGGAGCACAAGCGTATCTATTTTCAGCACATTTTGTGCATGGGATTTTATTTTACCCTTTTGCTTGGTTGATTCTTGTGGAGGATCTTACGATTTGTCTATTGGAAAACCAGTTGATCAAACAAGAGGCTTATAGTCTAAGATGTAGATGGTGAAGTTTAGGGGAGACAGGTATTCAGCAGAGGAGCAACCTCAAATTGGACTACCATAACCCATCCAAAACAGGAATCACAACAAGCTGACTCGTGATTTAAATTTTTTTTTAAAATTATTTTAAAAAAAATTAGCATAACCGGCACATGAAGGGCCTATTGCCATCCTTATTCCCAGATTACTGCACTAGGAGATTGACATAAGACACACTTTTGGAAGTGTTTATTCATCAATCTGGTCAAAAAAGAGAACGGTATGTGTTTTGATCTCTGAGATATTATGTTTATAGGCTTAACAAACAGCATTGCCGATATGATGATTGATGACAGTGTTTCTTGCATTACATAGAAACTATGAATCTAAATACTTGCTCATCCTTTTCAACACCATTCTGGCTTCAGATTTCTTCTATCTTGAAAAGAAGATTTGTTATATCATGAAGACGGAGAAGCAGCTGCCAGACCTTTCTCCTTTTCATCTAACACTTGAAACTTTATTGAAGTTACATTCTTCTACAGGCTCTCAGAAGTAGTATTCATAGGTTGCTCAGATTACCTGACAGCAGAAGAACAAAACCTATGTCCAGAAGTGTTCTCTCTCTTTGATAATGCAAACTAGATATTTCGCCATACGAAAATGGAACCGGCAATGTTTCTTGTGTTTGAACTCTTGAGTCAGAAAAGTGATCTGTAAAACAGCCAATGCACTCCTGTGGAACAGAAATATTTTGTTGAAACTTACCACAAGATCACCACAGAATGCACACAAAGATCTGTTCCAACTTCCAAGCCAGATCAGCATCTCTGCGAGATGATGAACTTCACTTATTATAAACATGATTAACATATAGAGACAATATGGGGGCAAGAGAATGGAACTTACTAACCATCTGAGATACAAAATGTTTAAATCCCTCTTCCAACAGATGAAGCTTCATCGTATGGTTTGCCAGTTCATCTACTTAATTCAAGAATTTAGTAGTTCCAGAACCAACAAGAATCACATTGCAAATCCTTTATGATATAGATTGCTTGAACTTGACATCGGATACTTCAAATTGTCACGAACTGAAATAGATTTATCAAATCCCGGAGCAAATGCCAGTTGTTGAGACAGACCTAGATCACTTGCACTTGTGACCTCATTCCAACCACTCCAGTGCCCACTTGACGCGTGCAAGGTTCTAAGCTGCTGAGCTTTCAGTTGTGCAAGCAAGGATGGGTTATCAGAAGCAGACCAACCCAAAAAACTTGGTGATGTAAAGCTGTATGCATCATCTGGGGAAGAGATTTTACTTATAAAATAGTCTGGGAAACTTGGATTCTGGTGTGCAGGAACTGATTGCTGCATCTGTCCCTGAAACTCTACATTGTGACCTTGCAAATGTTGAGATGGAGATAAAGCTGGAGCCATATCAAATCCCATGTTATTCAACCGTGATGCATGAAGCCTTTGACCTATACCCTCTATGGTAGGATCAGTGAATTGAGGATAATTGAAGCTGTCAACATTGCTCATCAGTGGTGCAGAATTTTGTAACCCATGATTGGCTGGAAAGTTAAATTATTTTTAGAGTTCTTCAAACCAAAAATGAGAAAGGTACAACCGTGACAACATATTATACAAACCAGATTGAAGGGAAGCACAGTGCAATCTCTCATGAATAGGAAACCCCGAAGATATTGCTGTATTTGGCACTACAAATCCTGCTGGTGGTGAAGTTGGAGCTTGGAAAACTGCACCAAGGTATTGATTGAAACAAAATCTAAGAACCACTGTTTCCCAAAATATCAGGAAGATTAAATATTATAGATTATATGATGCACCATCTCTATTACAAAGAAAAATTCCAGCATTGCTAAACAAGAAACTGGAGCCCTAAGGTCAACAGTGCTTTCATTCCATATACACCGTCCTCAAACACCTCAAAAATTTTCTTATTCTGTTGAGCAACAAGACCGGCATAATGCAAGAAGCAATGTTCTTTTAGGTCTCAATGAAATTGAAATAAATTCCAATGTTAAATTCATGAGAGGAGAGGATGCACAAAATGTTCAAAGCCAAGCCAAAGTGAAACAGGAGAAAAGAAAACTGCTGTCTTACGTTATTGCTTCAACTGATAGAAACAAGGTGTAAAACACTATAGCAAAGTCAATATACCACAAGACACGTTGAAAATTATGACATAACATTAAAAAGCTTTATGCAAGAAACATAGAAAAAACCACAGATCAAAATTGATGTAGCTCACCAGGAAAGCTAGATGTATGAAGGTGGCTGCCAAGAAAATCAGTGGATTCAATAATATTCCTATTTGAAGACGTAAAATGGTCCTTCTTGTCTCTGGTTTCAGTTATCGTGTTTTCACGAAATTGCTTCCAACCAGGCACTTGATTAACAAAATCATCCTCTCTGGCAAAAGAGAATCTTGACTGACTGCAATGTTGAACTTTTCGTAAACTTGGTATGTTCAGGGATTCATACTGCTTATGAGTCTTGGCCAAGAACTTCATTAAATTCTCAGGTAAGGTCAATAAATCTTCCCATGCATTCCCATCCATATCCAAGACACTAGAGATAATGCTGGCCTCCCCGTTATCTGAAGCAACTTTCTGGTCATTAAAAACTACAGGATTATCACCCATTCCCAAGTACTTCTCTTGATCCAACTCAGACAACATGCTGGAGTTGTTAGAAAGAAAATTGGCCAAAAAATGAGATTGGTTGTCATAGAATCTGTTAGACAATATTGGGTTGCCAACTGTGCATGAAATCGCACCATCTTTTACAGATATGGCACTTGCACATGCACCGACAATGCTACTACCGGCAATGCTACTACCATCATCATTGCCTTGCTGCCAAGGATGGTAGCTAGAGAATTTCAGATTCTGATTTGGCGAAGATGAAGAGGACACACATGGTGGATGACCAGTTCCTTCAAAACCCTTGAGCTTCTCATCATCAAATCCCAACAGATCTTCAACCATGGTTAGTCCCCTAGGTGATGTTGAGGTGGAAGGCTCAGTAAATATGTCTTGTATGCTTTCTTTTGAGCCATGGTTGCTTGAGTATTCAACAATAACTGGAGACAAGCACTCATTCTTAGTCACACCACCAACACTGATTGATGACAATCTAGGGGCAAGCCCCTGAAAAACCTCACATGTACCAAATCTTTCATCTTTGAGGGGACTTAGAGAACCAGACGGGTTGGTGAGATTTGAAGGAATGTTATCAGCAAGTGAGTCTCCAGCAACATCCTGTGATGTGGGTAGACAAGGTATAAGGTTGTTTGGTGTTAGGAAGTCATCCCCTGATCCACAACTTTCATTAGTTATCACGGTTGGCTTTGCATCACTAAATCTTTCAAAATTCTTAACTTTTGGTCTTAACCCTTGGGTACTGTTTGGAGTTTTGGAAACATGATCACTGGATCCACCAGCTGACAAACTTGTCACCGGTGGTAGCCCAGCAGAGGCAAGCATGACCCTGACAATACATATAAAAATAAATGGCAAGTCAGATTTCCTAGAAGATAAATTTGGATACTAAGGCAACTAAGCTGCCACAAACCACCAAATCCTATACCATGAGGCTGTGCCAGGAGGCTCATTAGATCGTTCAGTACCATTATCCATACAAGATCTACTATCCTGGTCTCTATCAGTACGCTGGAAAGAAAAGGAGAAGACATCAGATTGTAAGCAGACTGCAAAGCTCAACTTCCACAACAGAATATCAGGATAAATTATTTCTACACAAGTCCACATAAGAACGGAATGCCTTAAGCAGAAAGGATACTGGAGAGCTCAAATCCTTAATTGCACTGTATAAGATAATGCTGCAATACACAACAACTGGTCTCTGAGACGTATCTTATTTACAGGCAACCACCAATGGTAACTAAATTTCTTTCAAAGACAGTACACGAGTAAAATTCTTACATTTGACAAAAGTTTGGAGTCAAGTTTGGTCGGTGATGACATGTTTCTATTGGTCAACTCATTAGCTGGAGGTGGTAAAACATTTCCAGGATGCCGGTGAAAGTTATTTGCTTCGCCGATAATTTGTTGAATTCTACTCCTTTAATAACGCAAGAAACATTCAGTACATTTAAAGACAAGGAACTGTTAGTAGACAAGGTATTTTGATATCAGAGATAACAAACAAGAAGGAGAAAAAAGATAAGGGAAAATGCGATCACCAATAATTTGTTGTAGTATAGCTTCTATCTGCTCAGAGTGGTGTGTGAGTGTGAGAATGCACAAATTTTCCCCCCCAATTAATGTCATACAATACAGGAAACGAAAATTATAGGAATTATATGAGACGTAATGAAGGGTTAGCTAGCAGTATATTATTGTTTCTGCATTTGGAATAAACTTCAATATAGTTCTCTTTATAAACAAGTGCAATTTATCCAATTGCAAGAAAGCAATTAAATTTCTTAAAACAGAAATTGAGGTCAATTGGCGTCATCTATTTAGGTTATGAATGGTATGAAATTCAAAACTAACACCGAAAACTATACCTTGTAAAAGCTGAAACTAGATCATCTTTGGTAAAACTATCTTCCTCAGAGCCAAAGTCGTGCAAATATAAACAATCAGGAATGCTGCAAGGCTGGAATAAACAAAGCATTAACATATTAACAACAAAGGCATTGCAGATTGCAGGCTTATAATGATAAGCAAATGGATGATAATATAGGATTTTATTAGTATTTAGCACTAGCCTCGTAGGAAACTACAAGCACCAAAGCTACCAGCCAACAATGGCCCCTCAAGCTTTCAGCTGAGACAATACAAAGAAAAAAGATACCCCCTCTGTACTACCCCATTCCCTTACATATTCTCCTCTCTCCTCTAACTAATTCTTGCCTAACCATTAGCTGACTCATCATTCCCTGCGTTAGTGATTCTTCTGGAATATATTAACATGGGTTTGTGGCCCATGTTCGGTTCCTTCCCCCTCTTTCTCCTAGGGTAAGTCAATATGGGTTTATGACCCATATTGCTATCAATTCCGCCTCCTGCGAAATCTGCCTTGTCCTTAAGGCAGAAAGAAGGAAGCTGCTGTTGCAGTTGGACAGCAGCTGTCCAGGAAGCTTCTTCAATGGGTTTCCCTTTCCATAGCACAAGCCATTCGACAATCTGCTCTTGATTCTTCTGGACAGTTCGTTCGGCTAGGATTGCTTCGGGAGCAATAGGGTCAGTGGAATCGACCTCTAGGGCTGAAGGAAGAGTTGGCTCTGGCACATGGTTCCCTATCATCTTTTACAGCTGAGAAATGTGAAATACCGGATGAACTCTGAAAGTGTCAGGAAGAGCCAACTTGTAGGCCACAGTCCCAACCTTAGCTATCACTTGAAAGGGTCCATAAAACCGGGCTGAAAGTTTAGGACAGATTCGCCTAGCTGTTGATGTTTGTCTGTGAGGTCTAAGCTTGAGCTAGACCCAATCCCCTACCTCAATTGAACATCTCTGCGTTTAACATCAACTGCAGATTTCATGACTTGTTGAGCCCTGACAAGATGGAATTTAAGCTGCCTCAATGCCTCATCCCTATCAATCAACACACCATTTATAGCATCAATAAGTGACTCCCCAACGAGGAAATGAGGAACTTTAAGAGGAGGTCGACCATACACCACCTCAAAAGGGGTTGTGGCAGTTGTGGAGTCAAAAGAGGTGTTATACCAAAATTCGGTCCAAGAGAGCCAATTATGCCACTGTTTTGGTTACTCAGATACAAAACATCGGAGATAGGTTTCAAGGTACCTATTGACCACCTCGGTTTGCCCATCCGTTTCCGGATGATAAGAGGTGCTCATTCGAAAAACCGTTCCTTGCAACCTCCAAATTTCCCTCCAAAAATTACTAACAAAGATTAGATCCCGGTCACTTACAATTGTCTTTGGAATGCCATGGAGTTTAACCACCTCCTTAACAAAACAATCAGCTACAGCTTTGGCAATAAAAGGATGTTTGAGAGGGATAAAATGTGCATACTTTGATAGTCTGTCCACTACTACCATAATGACCTCAAATCCTTAGCTTTTTGGCAAACCCGTTATAAAATCCATCGAGATGTCTTTACAAACTGAATTGGGAATAGGAAGAGGTTGAAGTAACCCAACTGGGGCAAGAGTTTGATACTTGTGTCTTTGGCATACTTCACACTCCTTCACAAACTGCAGAATCTGTTTTCGCATTCCAGCCCAATACAAATAACCAACTATCCGTTTATAGGTTTTAGTAAACCTAGAATGACGTCCTGTAGGAGTATAATGGAATTCTTGCAAGAAATCTGGAATGAGGGAGGAGGTTTGAGGCAAAACTAACCTGTTTTCTTTGAACAACAGCCCTCCTGACAAGTGGAACTCTGTTTCGGCTATAGGATGAGCTTGGAGTTTCTGGAGAATTCCTGACAGCCATGGATCTCTTTGATATTCTTCTTGTAACTTAGCAGAATCGACCCAATTGGGTGATGAAACCAGATAGTGAAATTCTGGTTCAACTGGTACACGCGATAAGACATCTGCTGCCTTGTTTTCTGGTCCCGGCTTATAGAACACTTCAAATCGGAAGCCCATCAGCTTAGACAACCAATGGTGTTGATCAGGGGTATTTAACCTCTATTGTAGGAGTTGCTTCAATCTTTTGTGGTCGGTGTACACCTTAAATGATCTCCCCAAAAAGATAATGCCTCCAATGTTGTATGGCTAGCACTAAAGCCATAATCTCCTTCTCATACACTGATCTAGACATGGCAGTAGCAGATAGGGCCTTGCTAAAATAAGCAATAGGTTTATTTTCTTGCATAAGAACAGCCCCCAATCCAAAACCAGAGGCATCACACTCCACAATAAATTCCTTAGAGAAATCCGGTAGAATGAGGATCGGAAAAGAAATTAGACAATTCTTCAACTCATCAAAGGCTCCTTGAGCTTCGGAACCCCAAGAGAAGTTGTCTTTCTTGGGGAGTTCTGTGAGGGGTCGAGCGATCTTCCCATAATCTTTGATAAATTTTCGATAATACCCGGTGAGACCAAGAAACCCTCTCACCCCGGTCACATTCTTCGGTATAGGCCAATCTTTAACACATTGGATCTTGATAGGATCCATTGCAACACCTTCAGCTGAAATAACATGTCCCAAATACTCAATGGATTGTTGTCTGAATAAGCATTTTTTTTTATTGGCAAAGAAACGATGCTCAATTAAGAGACGTAAAGCTTGTTCCAAGTGTTTGAGGTGCTGCTGCCAACTTCTACTATAGATCAATATGTCATCGAAAAATATCAGCACACTTTTCCTTAGAAGTGGTCTAAAAACCGAATTCATGGTAGATTGAAATGTGGATGTGGCATTGGTAAGTCCAAAAGGCATAACTAAGTATTCATAATGGCCTTCATGAGTCTGAAAAGCTGTTTTATGAATATCCTTAGTCTTGATTCGAATTTGGTGAAAACCGGACTTCAAATCAATCTTAGAGAGGTACTTGGAGCCATGCAATTCATCAATAAGCTCATTGATAGTAGGAATTGGGAACTTATCAGGAATGGCTACCTTGTTCAGGGCACGGTAATCTACACACATTCTCCATGAATTGTCCTTTTTAACTAGAATTACCGAACTGGAGAAAGGGCTAGTGCCATGTCGGATTGCACCTAATTCGAGCAATTCCCTGACTTGTTTTTCAATCTCATCCTTATGGTGATAGGCATACCTATAAGGACGTACACTCACTGGATTGGTTCTATTATATAGAGTAATGGCGTGATCGTGACCCCGCGAAGGAGGAAGGCCCTTCGGTTCTTGGAACACCAATCTGTTTGCTTGCAATACTGAAGTTAATTCTTGAATTTGGACTGGAATTAAGGTGGTACTAGTCTCAGAAACCAACACACCGACCTCACCCCTTTGCTGTTCATTCTGGAATTCCATCGCAATGGAGTGAAGCATCCCTTGCAAGGCAGAAATTTGTTGGGGCTGCTTACAGCCTTGCCCCCTCAAGGTGACTACTTCTTTTCCCTGCTCAAATCCCCATTTCACTGTTTTCTGCTTGAAGTCTACCCTCACCTCACCCAAGGTTTCCAACCATTCTGCACCCAAAACCAGGTCTATTCCCCCCAATTGAAGAATATATGCATCAATCAGTAGCTCCACATTCCCTACTAACACCACAAGTCCCTTACATTGACCTTGTGAGAAGCATTTAGTTCCATTACCCAATTTCACCCCATAAGACTCGGTTGGAGTCACAGTCAAACGCAAGGTGGCTACTAAGTCTTGGGAAAGATAATTGTGACTTGCCCCACTATCGATGAGGAATAAGATTGGAACTCCAACTAGCTTGCCCTCAATTTTGAGAGTCTTAGATTGGACAATCTCCCCATACTCAGCTACTTGACAAACCATTTCCCGTGCTTCACCAGTTTTGGTCTCCTCTCTGTCCCCTATACCTGAAGAAAGCCCTTCTTCTTCGTCGTTCCCCTCCCAAATCAGTAATCGTAAATGCTTATCAGGGCAAACATGGATAGGACTATAGTGCTGTCCACATTTAAAACATAACCTTTTAGCTCTTCGGTCCATTAGTTCCTGATAAGAGAGGTTTCGGGTCCCCTTTTGTCGCCCTTCGACAGCCCTTTCCATGGTAGGTCTCTATTCAACTCCACCAGTAGGATGCACCGGGGGTCAGGCCACGTTGGGTCGCATACTGCCCCAGTTGCGACTACCCATGGTCAATTTGGGGGGTCCAAACCTCGGGACACCTATGGATCTCCAGCCCACTGTCGGCTTGTTAGTCTACGATGGAGCTAGTTTGCGCTCCACTACTCGCGCCATAGAGATCATCTTATAGCGGGAAGAAGGATCCAAAGCTAAAACCTCCAACCTTATATCTTCTCGTAATCCCCTAAGAAAAGACCCATATACTGCTCTTTGGGAAGAGGAGGAACCTGAGCCATCAGCATCTCAAACGTTTCCATGTATTCATCCACAGTGCCCTGCTGCATCAACGTCTTCAACTAGGAAAAAGGATTGCTGATGTAGTGATCTCCACACCGATCGAACAAAGCTCTTTTGAAGGTCTCCCAATCCAACTCGGGCTTCGACGCTAGGAGAACCTTGAACCAGTGCCATGTCATGATCTGAGCCAGCTGCACTCGAAGTTCTGGTAGGGTACCCTAAATGGTGAAGTACACTGCTGCACGAGAGACCTATCCTACCAGGTTGTCACCTTGGAATGGAGGAAGCTCTACCCACTTTGCTCAGAGCTGGTACTCTTCCGACGTCATGGAGATGACGCCGCTGCCTTCCACTGTCGTCTGTACCGACTTCCCACGTTCAACCGAGCTCGACCCAGCCTCCAGTAATTGGTGTGCAGTTCGACGCTGGAACCCCTCTGGCACAGCGTGCATCGCCGCTAACGCCCTGGAGAGATTGTCGACACCTTTATGTAAGTTCCCCAGTTGGACCGTATCGTCTCTACTGCTATCATACGAGCATCCATTGCTTCCCACTTCTATGACGCCATTCTCGTTTGCATACACTAGGCCTCTCAATGAAAGCACCAATGATAAGCAAATGGATGATAATATAGGATTTTATTAGTATTTAGCAATAGCCTCGTAGGAAACTACAAGCACCAAAGCTACCAGCTAACAATGGCCCCTCAAGCTTTTAGCTGAGACCATACAAAGAGAAAAGATACCCTCTCTGTACTACCCCATTCCCTTACATATTCTCCTCTCTCTCCTCTAACTAATTCTTGCCTAACCGTTAGCTGACTCATCATTCCCTGCCTTAGTGATTCTTCTGGAATATGTTAACATGGGTTTTGGCCCATGTTCGGTCCCTCCCCCCTCTTTCTCCTAGAGCAAGTCAATATGGGTTTATGACCCATATTGCTATCATATAAGTAAAAAGTTTGTCTGCATAGAGATAATACATGCATTTGAAAAGAAAAAAAAAAGATTTACCATGTTTTTCAGCCATGCATGGCAGTATTTGGTGGTGCCAAAGCATGCCCTATGAATAGAATCTCATGTCAATTATCAAACAGTAATACAGGAAAAATGAACCTAGCAAGAATACTGTTTGCTTACCTCAAAGATTTACCTTCTAACACAAAACTATGCACCGATTGTATACAGCGTACTGCTTCCTCCTCTTTCGAGTATGTTATATACCTAAAATTAAATGACACCAGTCACACTGCAACTTCTACGGATGAACATATTTAGACTGAGGACAGTATAGAACAGATTCAACCCAGTGAAGCCAGCAATTAGCCTGTGAACTTACACACAACAGCTGTTGTTTGATGAATGTTGAATAGCCCCAGTTGATGTTCGGGAAATGGATACCTTCATAACTTTCCCATATTGTCCAAAGTATTCTTTTTGTTGAAGAAGCTGGTACAAACCAGAGGTTCTAGGTTGGAAGTTTGAAAAAAATATGAAGGTGCTAAGCATATAAAGATACATTAAAAAAAATGTAGGACTATGTCCAAATAAAAGCCATTACAAGATATACAAACGCAATCAAACTACTTACAGCTTCATTTGCAAGGTCAAGTGGTAATCCAATTACATAAACCAGATTTCTCTGAATGACTCTAACATTTGTGAGATGTATCCTTCCTTCAGATGTTTTTGGCTTTACCTTCTGGGGCTTTGATTTTTTTTCCGAACTTAGTTCAGCCATCAGCCTGTGCATCAAAGAGAAAATTGTTAGCATGCCTGTAAAACCATCCACTAGCATATGTTAATAGGACGATGCTACAAGAACATTTTAACCTTTCACAGTCTGCTGCTGCCTGCACAATTCTTTTTTCGTCATAAGGCATACGACACGCAGGGCACCGACCCTCATTTTTGTCCTTTTCAGCCATTTCCATAATGTGATTCCAGCACCAAACACAAATCTTTGGACCAAACAATAAGCAATTTCTTAGGCACTAACCTAAATATCTGAGAACAAGTAAAATATGATAAAAGAATCCAAACACAGGAGGGTTGAGTATTGTTATTCCCAAATATTTGTTATGGGAGCTACCTCATAACCACATTGGCATGGCTTCAACTGCTGATCTGTTATGTCCATCTCTTCCGTGCACAGTGGGCATGTCTTGTCTCCTTTGTTACTCATAGTTGCTCTGTGAATTCAACAACATCAAGCATAAATATCAATAGCATTTCTTTAATTGTTATATGTCTCATTATATATTTCACTTTCATAAATATTTATCTGAAAATCCGCTACCAAATGGTGGAAATACGGAAAAACCATTTATATTACAAAATTAAGTCAAAATGTCATGCAAGCACGAAGATGTTCTAATAAAAAAAATGAGTTTTTTTTAATCATAACTAATTTATCCCAACAGCCCTCATAGTCACTTCAACTCCGACAACAAGTGATGAACTAAATTGGTATACTACTAACTGACGGTCCATATTAGTGAAATAACCGGATATGTATACCCAACAAATGAAAAGGGTACATGAAAAACTCCTATCATTTGAAACGTTCACATGGAAAATTAAGAAAAAGAATCACTCAAACCAGAAACATAATGAGAGCTAATGTGTGCTCCACAACTGGCACTCGACTTGATCATCCCTTGTCAATGCATTTTTTGTTTTTCAATTAGAGGGAAAATAACAATGGCAACACTCTACGGCATTTCTGGGCTCCAGTCCATTTCATTCGGTAGTCTCACCAAGCAAATAACGGTGTTTTTCTTATAATGCAATCAAACAAACAAACAAATAAAAAAAGAATTCTTGAGTTATCAGTAGCATAAAACACACAGAAGAACCCAATTTATTATCACAAAGACCAGAAGAAACCTCTGGTGACTCGCAAGCCAGAACCAAAAACGGGGTGTCAACAAAGAAAAATGAAATCTTTCACTCAAAGACGGCAACTTTCTTGCTTCCGGGCATCTTAAACAAACGAACAAGAAACAAGTAAAGTCATCGTGAATGGAGGGGGCCAAAAAGGTGAGGAGGAGGACTGACTTACAAAACAAAAGCGCAAGAGCTATTAGAGGCTGAGAGAAGTGAAGTTTCGGATAGAACGTGAAAGCTAAGGCCCTGTTTGTTTCTGATTCTTTTTTCCGTTTTTCGTTGTGGTTTTCAAAAAAAAGAAAACAACTCATTAAAACACGTTTGGTTAAGTATTGTTGTCGTTTCTTGTTTTTAAAAATAAAAAAACCGCAATAAGTTTATAAAAACGTAAAAAAGACGTTTTTGTAAGATTTTAAAACAAGATTTTTTTCTGGGCAACGCCAGCCAGAAGGAGATCTAGCCTTCAGGCGAGCGGTATCACGGTAGATCTAGCCGAATGGGACCAGCGACCACACAACAAACTCACACACTAGGTCGCGCGGAAGCGGCCGCACAAGGGTCATGCTCCCAGAATCGCGCAAACGAGGGACGCACCAGCTGCGCCCAGTCCCGAGCGCACAGTTGGTGCACCAGTAACGACAAGGGCCGTGCGCACAAAGGCTGCGCCAGCAGCGTCAACAAAGGCAGTCGCACAAGAGAACCAGTGTATAAAGGGGAATGGTC
>JAOQMR010000005.1:34824940-34839656 GCA_027563865.1 Erythroxylum pelleterianum | reverse complement strand
CTATAGCGACCATTAAAGTTGTCGCTAAAATTGTTAAGTTTGGTCGTTATATTATTATCCATGAATTGTAAGTTTTAATGACAATCTATAGCCACCAAGTATTGATTGATCGGTAAAAAATATACGTAACTTATATATTGCAACCAAATAATTTTTGGTTGCAAAATGTATATAATTAGCAGCTATTTTACTACAGTTGTTGAGAATTTGGTTGCTGGAATCAAATTTTTTTGTAGTGTCGGTATTAGACGGTTATAAAATCGGCTAAAGATTGAATTAAATTAAAAATTTTAAAATAAGATTTAAAGGGATTATCCTTATCTATAAAATAATTTGAAGTTTAATTAAAAAAATTATTAAATAAAAATTAATTGATTTATTTTAGTTTATAAGAACTTATTATTTAATAAACTGATCAATTTTGAGTAATAAAAATTATTAAAATATATCGAACTAAAAAGTTTAAAACTAAATCAAAAAATTAAACGGTTCAAAGTTTTTATGATTAAATCTCTCGAAATAGTTGAGTTTTTTAATTATTGGTATTTATATTATTAAGTGACTTTTTAATAATATATGATATATCCAAAATTCTGTTTATAATTTAAGCTCGTTGAATAGGACTTGCAGATTATTATTAATTTTAAAGAGCAGTTGGATTTACAGGATATTATTGCTGGCTTCAGATCTGCTTAATTATGCTGTTTTAACCTTATTTTTGTCTTAAAATAACATCGTTTTATGAGTAAATAGACACAAAAATGTCATTTTTAATAAAATAAGATTAAAATGGAGTAATTGTAAGAGAATCTGAACTCATTATTGCTACCAGATTGTTCCTGCAAGGTGACAAACTGAAATAGCTGTCTTAACACACATGAGCTGCAGAGCTGGGAATGGCTGACTTTTAATGGTTGTCTGTTCTTCAATTCCTTGGATACTAAGGAACGTTGAAAAGTTAAAAAGGGCTCATGTATACCTGTAACTTTAAGGCCAAAGTGAAAGCATTAAGCAATTTGCTCTGCAGATATAAAACTGCCTTTCATAAAGTTGGGGCACAAAAAGCCAACCAATTCCTCAAAAAGGGTTGGCCTTAATTTAATGATCCTAAAAGTCACTCCTCATTTTGGATCTTCACAAAAATGATCGTGGTAAGTATTTCAATTTTACCGATATAATTTTACCCATCGAAAAATTACAAACAAGACTTATCAATTATTAAATTTATGGATCAATGTCAAGAATCTCACCTCGGACAACTATAAGAATATTCAAGAATTTATAATAATGTGTAAATCGCCTCCTCTTCAGCTAGCTTTTGGGGTAATTTAGGCATTTCTAACATGGTATCAGAACCAGTTTGTCTCAATGGCTTGGGGCGATACCCGGTTATGTCCCTTTGTCTAATATGTCTATCAGATGTCCAGCCATGCTTTGGACTGAGGGGAGTATATCAGTAATCCCACTTCGGACAACTATGAGAGCATTCAAGAATTTATAATAGAGTGTAAACCTCCCCCTCTTGAACTAGCTTTTGGGGATAAGTTAGACATTTCTAACAACAACAATAATAATAACAATATTACCGAGATGCAGAATTTAAAAAATTACAATTTCTTAAAAATGGTTGAAAGGAAATAATAAATAAATATATGAACTATTAATTATATAAATAAAATATAATAATAATAATAATAATATTGCACTTTCTAACAAAGATGAATACATTTTTTAGTTAATAAAATTTCAATTTAAAAAATTAGGTTTATAATAAGTTGAATAATTTAATTCGATGTGAAAATTTTTATTTGAATAAAGACGATATTATTTAAATTTTAATATTAAACTCAAATCACTTTAAATTAATCTCGATTAAGGATTGAATCGAGTCAATAGTCAAAGAACAATGACACTTGAAAGTTAGAGAGAAAAACAAAAGATACTGTTTGGTACTCCAAATTCCAAAACTAGACCTAAAATTCTTCGACTAAGATCCTCGTAGTTAGAGCTTGAAGAAGACCCAGAACACGGAGTCAAGTTGTTGATTCCAATGAGTTTGGCCTAGTGGGATGGTGGGGTTGGGTCGTTTCAAATAACGCACGCCCGTGTACCGCACTTTTCTACTCGGAGGCGACTCGAGTCATTGTTTATTATTATTAGGGGTCAAATTAGAAAATTTAAAAAATCAATATGTTATTTTTTTATTGTTATTTCCATGTCTTAATATAGTACAGGAGAGCCATACAAAGTAGACTTTTTGTGTTACCATCAACCAATTGAATTAGAGATGACAATTTTTAAAATTTTATGAGAAAAAATATTAAGTGACAAGAATATAATTTGTTTTTTGTTATTCTAAATACAAAAATCTTCTAATTGTTTTATTGTTTTAAATTACTAAAAAATAGTATTATAGACGTAAAAATTTACCTTCTTTTAACTATTTATTAAGTTATTTTTAATGGGCCATAGTGTAATTAATTGCTACAATGCTATTATATCCATAATTATCAATTATATAATAATTCAACCTTGAAAATTTTAATAATTTTTTAAAACAATCTTATTAGTAATTTTAAAACATAGTTTTTAAAATAAGAAGTTTATGTTTTTACTCAAAAATAAACATTAAAATATAAATACACAAATAAAAATTCAGCTGATTCACAGAGTCTAGAAAGTTTCAGTAATACATACCTTTACTCCTAATTATTAGAGAAACTGTTTCAGAACGAAAACGCTAAAATACAAATATTTTGTATAATAATTTTGTGCAGCCTTAAAATATGCTTAGATTAAACTAGAAATTAAAATAAATAACAACAACACCAACAATAATAATAATAATAACAACTTAATAAAAATTTGACTGACAGGTGAAGTTTGAATAAGCCTTGTAGTATTGATTTTCAGTTGGAGAAAAATTATCATATCTCTGCATTGGATTCCTAATGTTAGTTTTGTTTCTATTTGGTTAATTAAAACAACCGAGATAACTAATTTGAAGACCTAATGTACTATATCACTATTATAAAACACCAACAGTTGACTACATTTGTAACTAATTTGCAATAATTTAATAAATTGGAATGTCGGAGTGATAAGAACAACCGAACCAATGACAAGAACATTGCTGCGAGTAAAACTGGCAGGAACGGGGAGTGTAACTGACTTAGGAGTAAAGCGGATACCAGAATTCAGCCCACTCTCTCACAGCGCGTGAATTCAGTACTCTCTTTGAGGCAAGAGGATACTTGTTATGCGTGCACCACCGCGGCGCATACTTCTCAGTTCCTTAGCTGCGCGTGGGGAAATATCGTACCCAAGAGTTAGAACTAGATACAAGCTTTTGACGTGGTAAAAGATCATGGAATGTGGGGCCCACGGTGAGAATCTTCGCCTTTCGCTTTGCTGGCAATCAGCTTTCAGGTTTTGATCAGGCAAATATCGGACGGTACAGAATGAGTACAACTACAACTACAAACATCTACAGAAACGATTGTGCGACGCACATCCATGAGATGGCCACATGCAGCAGCGTTACACTCAATCCTCTCCGTAGCATCTAAACAGTATTGGATACTTAGATTAGGAGATCGTTAATTAGATAAGCTCTTTATGTTTAAAATGTGTTTATGCTTAAGCCAATGAGCTTCACTTTTTCTCTGTACAAAACAGTGCCTTAGCTAAGCTCACCGAGCTCCTTTTTTTTTTCTCGTCTTTGGCTTTGCTTGATCGATTCCTTTCTCAACCATTTTTATGGTCTGTTTTCATCAGTTGCTATCTTCGCACACGAGATGGAGACTAAGCTTCTCCTATGCTTTTCCCTTGTCTCTCTTCTTGTCGCTCTCCTCTTAGATGGCTCCTTAGCCCAGATGCCTGGTATGGACCTTCTTTACTCGTCTCTCTGTAAACCTACGTATATAAATTCGTATAGAGGAAAGTTGTCTGCTTTATATATATATATATATATCTTTGTTCTTGTTTATGTGTGTTGATACAGTATTTTTTCTTGTGCCGGGTTGGCGGCTGTTGTAGCTCTTGTTCATGTCCTTTATGATTACCAGGCTCAGGAATGGTATTTTCAATGTGTCTCTCCACGTCGTTTTGGCCGAGGCCCAAAAACGTTTTCTGGGTGTCTCTCTTGGTGTGAAATGATGTTAGCCATGAAAAGATTTGAACTTTTAATTGCTCAGTGATAGTTTCTTTTTCTTCTTGTTTGTTTTTCAATCCTGAGATATGTTTCTTTACTCGTGGTGTTTTCTTGTGTTGTCTTAAAGATGTTTTGCCAACTGTATGAGTTATTTTGGATTTGGGTACACATGGTGCTAGCGTTTTATGGCATCTTCTTTACGGAGATGCTGGGGATTGACAAAGTATGTAGCACAAAATTCTGATCAACTATCAGGGGATCTGGATATTCTTTCTAACTTTATTCGTTCCTTTAAAACAGGTTTTGTGAGTTTGGACTGTGGGGGTAAAGAAAATTTTACAGATGAACTTGGACTACAATGGACCCCTGATGATAAATTTAGTTTTGGAGAAACCGCAAATATTGCAGTGGCAAATGAGACGAGGAAACAGTACATGACACTAAGACATTTCCCTGAAGATTCCAGAAAGTATTGTTACACTCTGAATGTCGTAAGCAGGACTAGGTATCTTGTAAGAGCAACATTCCTGTACGGTAATTTCGACAACAACAATGTATATCCGAAATTTGATGTATCCATCGGAGCTACTCCTTGGTCAACTATTGTTATTTCTGATGCTAATACCATAGAATCCATTGAACTTATATTTCTGGCCTCAAGCCCTACAATCAGTGTGTGTTTATCCAATGCCACAACTGGACAGCCTTTTATTTCCACCCTTGAACTCCGACAATTCAATGGCTCAATTTATTATACTGAATTTGAGAGCCAGTTTTATCTCAGTGTCTCTGCAAGAATTAATTTTGGCGCAGACAGTGAAGCTCCTGTAAGGTAAACTAAATAATTGAGAATTCATTGTGGTCTAGTTCTTCATTTGTGCTTGTGTTGAGGCTTGTTCTTATGATGTGCATCAAAATCTGTGTATATTAGAGATAGAGAGCGAGAGAGGGTGGGGTCAGCGATGGGGAAAAAGATCAAGTAGTTTTAAGAATTTGATAACTTGACGAGAAAGTTTTAAACTTTTAATTGAATTAGGATTCCGTTGGAAATATGTGAAAGGCTTAGCTGTTTGAAACATGTTTTGATATTTGTAAGTGGCTCATGAAACATTATTTGATATTTGTAAGTGCCTCCCATCCTATTTGTGAAACAGTTATGATGGAAATTGGAGGAGGAATTATGTGGAATGCATTAATATTGTCCTGACTAGTCTTCAAGCAATCTTGAATTGACTAAGCTCTCTTTGTTTTCTTCAGGTATCCCGATGACCCATTTGATAGAATATGGGAATCTGATCTAGTGAAGAAAGCAAATTATCTTGTTGATGTTGCTGCTGGTACTAGAAAAGTGGCAACTGACATGCCAATTGACATTAGTAGGAATGACAGGCCTCCCCAGAAAGTAATGCAGACAGCTGTTGTTGGAACCAATGGGTCGTTAACCTATCGTTTGAACTTGGATGGCTTTCCTGGCTTTGGATGGGCCTTCACATACTTTGCAGAAATTGAAGATCTGAGTGCCAGTGAGTCCAGAAAATTTAGGCTAGTGCTCCCAGACCATCCTGAAATCAGTAAAGCCATTGTTAACATCCAAGAAAATGCTCAAGGAAAATATCGTGTCTATGAACCAGGCTTCCCCAACATATCACTGCCCTTTGTGCTGTCTTTTAGATTTGGAAAGACTTCTGATTCTTCCAGGGGACCCCTCTTGAATGCTATCGAGATAAACAAGTACCTAGAGAAAAATGACGGTTCGCCAGATGGTAAGTAAACTGTACTTCATAAGTCCGCATATACAAATATAATTAGGCCTGAATTCTGGATTCTTTTGAACTGCTAAGTAGGTAGTTTTCAATTTAATTTATCATACACATTTTGCTTCCTAGATTGTATTGCTTTCTTTTGAACCATGATTGTGCATATCTGATTGTGGATTTTCATGAGATGCAGGAGACATTGTTGCTGGCATAATTTTGCCCTACTCCTCAGCAGATTGGGCGCAAGAAGGTGGTGATCCTTGTCTACCTGTTTCATGGTCTTGGATACAGTGCAACTCAGATGCTCAACCAAGGGTGATGACAATGTAAAGATCTATCTGTTTCTGTTTGGTGTAATGTGGATAAAACTTGATCCTTTTTTGTCTGAGTCTTAGTGCTATTCCATGCATGAGAATAATTTATTTGGTTACCATAACTCTTCCACATCTTGTCTTTTGCAGCACCTTATCTAGCAAAAATTTGACGGGTAACATTCCTACAGACTTGACAAAGTTGACTGGCTTGGTTGAATTGTATGCTGCTTTCTTCTCTTACCTTATATCGATGCATGTTCTGGTCATCAACCCTTAGATTACCATTTGTCTACATGTCTTTTGGCTGCAGATGGCTTGATGACAATGATCTGACCGGTCCAATACCTGATTTTAGTAGATGTACAGAATTGAAGATCATGTAATTACCTATGATTTGTTTTCAATCATAATGTTTAAATCCATCTTCTATGGAATTTTTAACTCACAAAGGTCCATATCTGTTTCAGTCATTTAGAGAATAATCAGTTGACTGGTGACCTGCCTTCATTTCTGACAAATCTACCCAATTTGAGGGAACTGTAAGTTATTGAAACTGGCGATATCAGTTATTGGCACTAGTGATACGAGGGACTTTTATGCATTTCCATAGAATCTTGGGAATGCTTTTCAATTGAATTGACGTTGATGCCTTGTTTGAAGACTGCTTATCCTTACTGCTTTCAATAATAAAGATATCTTTTTTAGCTTACCCAACAAAATGACATGTTTGATGCATTTGATTGCAGGTATGTACAAAATAATAAGCTATCTGGAAAAGTACCAGCTGGACTTGATAAAAATATTATTTTGAAGTGAGTATCATTTCTAAATGTAGTAAATGCGACAAGCTAAAGAACAGACATCAATTCTTATCTTCTACATTCTTTAGTTTCCTCGTTTAAAACTTTAGTTTCTTTTAGCAATTTCCATGAAATTCTTGCCCTTTGGTGTGGCAAAAACATGACTGATCTTTTTTCTATCAAGGAATAAATTAATCGAGACAAGAAGTATATAATGGGACTGGTCTGATTAAATCTAAAATAGAGGCAAATCAATATATGGTCTCTATCTCTCACTTGTGTGCTTGTGTCAGCAATAATGAAGATAACAACTACTGTCCACACACGCGCACACACACGCACACGCACACACACACACACATATCCTGAATGAATAATCCTAAGTCAGTATCCTTAGTATTCATAATTAATCAAGAATTGCTTCTTGTTTTTGCAAACATTGGTAAGATAACCTTCTTTCATCAAGATCAATGGGAGTGTTGAGTCTTATGCGGTCGCATTGTAATCCTAATTTTAGAGTTCTATCTTCTGATTGTTAACAAATTAAATACTTTGACTCATCTTGTTCAAGTGCAGATACTCTGGAAACATTGATCTTCATGAAGCTAGTGGAAGAGGGAAGCACATTTCTATAATTATTGGTTCATTGGTTGGAGCTGCTGTTTTGCTGATAGTTACAGTAATATCTTGCCTACATCTGAAAAGGTTGAAGGGAAAAAATCATGATCAAGGTGTGAAAAACTTATTGAAGTTTTTTTTTTCCTTCAGACATGTGGAAAAGCATGCTTAACTGTCATTAAACTGTTTCAGAACAATTTCGAGATTCCATGCCTGTTCAAAGACCAGTTTCTACCTTAAGTGGTAATGCCCCTGCAGAAGCTGCACATTGCTTCACACTTACTGAAATTCAAGATGCTACCAAGAAGTTTGAGAGGAAAATAGGTTCTGGAGGTTTTGGAGTTGTTTACTATGGGAAATTGAAAGATGGAAAAGAAATTGCAGTCAAAGTTCTGACTAGTAATTCCTACCAGGGAAAAAGAGAATTTTCAAATGAGGTAACTTTCCACAGTGAGATGTGAATGTTGTAATATGATTTGAATTATGATAGTTGGTGGCTGGTTTGACACTTTTCTTTGATCTATAGCATGCAATAGATCTCTATACTGGATAGTTATCTTCTGTAATTGAAGTTGGTAGCTGCTGCAATTTTGTGTTCTTAGAGCTGACGTGTGAATTCACTGCTATTTTTCTCTGGATTAGGTGACTCTTCTGTCAAGGATACATCATAGGAACCTGGTACAGTTTCTTGGTTATTGTCAAGAAGAGGGGAGATCAATGCTTGTTTACGAGTACATGCATTATGGAACTCTCAAGGAGCATCTTTATGGTAATTGTGTGTGATATTAAGTGTTTAATTATCACTTCATATGGTAACATTTGTATTGACTTTGATAGGCCCACTAACACATGGGAGAAATATTAGCTGGATCAAGCGTCTTGAGATTGCTGAAGATGCTGCAAAAGGTTTATAAACAACTTGTTCTTTAATGGTTTCAATTTATGCTTTTCTTGGAAACAGGCTTTTCTGTTTGTTGTTAGAATGAAGCACAGAAGAGTAACTTAAACCGACTTCAAATTTTTATGCTTATGCAGGGATAGAGTATCTTCACACTGGCTGTGTTCCAGCCATCATCCATAGGGATTTAAAAACCAGCAATATTCTTCTTGACCAATACATGCGAGCAAAGGTCTCAGATTTTGGTCTCTCAAAATCGGCTGTAGATGGAGCTTCACACGTCTCAAGCATAGTTCGTGGTACCGTGGGATATCTGGATCCTGAGTAAGAACATTGTATTGTGCTTGTCTTTTAATTTTCCACCTAAATCAAATAAACAATCTCAGTTTGTTGATTGTATTGTTTATTTGAAGCTTCTTGGGGCATGTGGACTTGCAAATCGCAAGAATTCTTCACACACCACACATTGATAGTGGCTGACGCAATATGTTTTAAGTGTGTAAATGGTTTTCTTTCTCATGATGCACAGGTATTATATCTCTCAGCAGTTAACAGATAAGAGTGACGTCTATAGTTTTGGTGTGATTCTCCTTGAGCTGATGTCTGGTCAAGAAGCCATATCAAATGAAAATTTCGGCGTCAATTGTCGCAATATTGTTCAATGGGTAAGTTGGTTAATTACATAATGATACCCAACTATGAGCATTTGACAGGACCACAATATTCTGACCTTTGATAGTGATGAGTCTTTCTCAGTTTCAACTTTCAAGAAATTCAAATTAGTTCAATGCATTGTCATTTTTTATTTCTCTTTCGACTTTCTACGTGATCGTGGTTCAAACACTGGAAGTGAATATCGTGCTCATTTTTCAACAATAACTAGTTGCTCAACACATAAATATTTTCTGTCACTGCATTGAAAATCTCCAAATCTTTTCTGCATAAACTCGCTGAAAAGTATTACTGCAATGGCATTCCAGGCAAAGATGCATATTGAGAGTGGGGATATCCAGAGAATCATTGACCCTTCTTTGCGTCGCGAGTATGACATACAGTCAATGTGGAAGATAGCAGAGAAAGCTTTGATGTGTGTTCAGCCACACGGGCACATGAGGCCATCAATATCAGAAGTTCTGAAAGAGATCCAAGATGCTATCTTGATCGAAAGAGAGGCCACAGGTGTCAAGGAAGGCAACTCAGATGAGCTTTCAAGGAACTCCAGGAATTCTTCACTAAACTTGGGTGGGACTGACAATTACTTGGCCCTGGATGAGTCCATAGCAGGGCCAACAGCGAGATAGTAGATTGCACCAGTTGATAGTTAAAAAGTTCCAAATTTTGGTTCTCCATTTTAGACTTTTTTTTGGCTTCAGGTGCTGGAATATTGAAATCCAGTTTTGCATTGTGCGGGTCACAAAAGAAGAAAGATTTTTATGAAACTTGTAAAAAGTTTGAGCTTGCACATTATTATTTATATTCCATGGTGGTGTAAATTTTGAATGACAGGAATCTGATGTTGTTTAGCTTGTGAATAACTAGAAAAGAAAAATGAAACTGTAAACTCTCTGGAAGAGCACTTCCTGAGCCATTTATTTACATGACAAGTTCAATCTCTAGAGTTCTATCTGGTTCCTATCCATCTCTGAACATCAAGCTCCTTTCGAAACTTCAAGAGCTTGAAATAGGAAGCAGGCATCAATGGACTCAGTAGCTACCGGTGCCAATGGACCACCGTATCTTTTACTGCTAAGAACTAACAACCATGTGACTTTGCTTACGTTGGTCCAATCTGGTCAGGCATAGCTCACTTACCATGTTCCTTCTTTACAAGACATGGCAAAAGCAGGGCATTAGGTCAATAGTCAAGAGTTGACTATAGTTTCTGATTGTTGGTGACCATATTTACCAGATTATTGGTCTTGTCTTTTCAAAAAAGAGCCACCAATAATGCTTGCAAAGATTTCTCGATAGTGGTCCCTCCTATCACTATCTTGCAAAATGCTTCCATCACTCATAAAATATTGATGTTGAAGCAATGAAGGATTGTCCAATGTCTGCTATCTAAACACTGCTGAATTTTTTCAAACCATGAACAAAAGGTTAAAGGCGATTGGATATTAAAAAATTGTATCTATATGAAAAAAGGCAAATTAAAAATATTATGCTATAATTTTAACACAATTGAGGACTTAAATTAGTTCAATTTTTTTTTGTTAAAAATTGATCAATACTCTAAATTATAATTCACATCTAAAAATATTTTTAATTAAATATATTTAGAAGCTAGATAATAAGTTGAGTTGAGATGACAATAAAGTTAACGTATCCATTGCACAAGGTTCTCTCTTTTACGGGAGTCTGAGTTTGTATTTTTATAAAGATACTGTTTTTGTAACTTGAGCCTATGAACCCTCTGAGTTAAGTTGACAATAGGTTTATAAATTAAAATAATATTATTTAATTAATATTACAATATCTTATTCGAGTCAATTCAATTCTTTTAGATCGGGTCAATCCGACTAAGATTGATTCAAGTCTATGAGGTCAAACCAAGTTAGTTTCTTAAATTTAAGAGATAACATATCCAAAAGTGTAATCTTTTGAAAAAGTTTCAATTTAGTGTCAAACTTTCCAAAATTTTCAATTTAGTATTTAACTTCTCAAATTTTGTATGGATCAAGTCAAAATATTGTTTTTGTTGATTTAACTAATAGATACACGTTTACGTGATATTTGGTGGTGACACTATACAAGTTTTAAAAGATTAATTACTAAATTAAAAATAAAAAATAAATTAGTAAGTTACATTATTTAATTTATTATACCTAAATTCAAACTTAATCCAAGTTTCTATCAACTTAAATTCGAACCATTATGATCACCAAATTCAAACTATGAAAATGACATGTTAGAGCAATCAAATTCACTATTATGATATCATACAGAACATAAGTGATCATAAGTTCAACATTTCTCATTTCATTTCACAAACATCATTTACATTGTCATTACATCTCATAATCCATATGTGTATGTTACAAAAACATCTGAGAGTTTACTGTTCTTTGCAAAATATCTAACATGAAATGAGATGCTAACAGAAACAATCTATCTAAACTTCTCATACATCAACTGACTAGACCTTTGAGTCATTTCTAATTTCAAAATTGACAATACTAAACTGCTATTAGATTGCCTTAGAAGCTAGGTCTCCTCAATACCTGAAAAACAACGTTACAATTTTGGTGAGTTTTGCGAACTCAGTGAATAAACCATCATCGATGTGCTCACTCGAGTCAAAACACAACATCACAACGATACAACCAAATTCACAAGTATATCACATTAGTTTGAATCAATTTTCATACAGTTTTGTATACCAAATCACACAGTACACCATATCTCAATAAGCACATTATAATACAAACACGTCCTATAATTTTTTCAGAACAATCCAATCTTTCACCTCAATCATTCATATCATCAACATTTATACAAGTATTGCAGATCACTATATCAACAAAATTGAGTACTTCTTTTTTTCAATCATTCACATGTACACAAACATAGCATAACATTATATCAACTCAATTTAGTCATTCTTTACAATGATTCACAGGATACATGTAAAGATATATATGCAATGCACATAAGACTGCACTTTTATTTTTATTTTGTTATGACCGAGCGCCTGTTTAACTATCCTATATCTATTATGGATATCAAACTCATTTCAGATACTATCCTGTACCCATTGTGAATATCGAGCTCATTAATTGTTGAGCCTGTGACTCTATGTGCACATTTTTTAGCTTTAAGCGTTTTTTCACGCTGGTCACTCCAGTCACAACTCCTTTATCTGATCATGCATATCAATGTAATGAAAATGTATCAAATCACATATTATGATATCAATAACTCTCATTCAGTGTGCACAGTCATATAGCACATTTATCAAATCTAAGTCTGACATTCAATATATAGTTGAGAACACAATTATCATATTTACATTCAATTTGCAAACACTTCCAATACAGTCCTGAATATCAAACTCCTTGGACCATCAATGTCTGGAATTAACACAATCATATCAGTAATAGTTCAATATATAACAGTTAATTAAGAACAATTCAAATATAGTGAGTAAACATCTAGGTTAACTGACAGTATACTCCAGATAGCTATTGCCTTGACGAGCTGTCAATGTCTAGAAGTTGTCTGTCAATTTGTGCTTCTAAATCATGCAATAAACACGTATGTACACATTACTAACTTGTTTAATCAAATAACTACTCAATCATACACACGTATATGTGCTATGTTCAATGCATGCTCAATTGACTTTCCTGGGTATGTATTCTTATACATAGATCTTAACTATTCAATTGTGCTTATACACCCTAAGACCATTCAAACATCATATTTTGTTGCTACCATTTTGCAATCAGGTTTGTACTTTTCAATTAGATTGATTTACTTGAAATTCATCATCCATACTTTACAATTATCTTTGAACATTTTCAAGATCAAAAAGCCTCTCATAATCCATACACAATTGTTATTTTAAATCTAGAATTTCAGCAAGCTAGATCTATATATTCACCAAACTTTTTCCAGCAATATATATTCATATATTTACCCAATTCTCATTCATAATTACCCCATGTTCTTCAATGCTCATTCATCCATACCTTATACACATTATTCATGTCCTTAAGATCATGTTTGCATTAAAATAACTCATTTATCCTTTAATAAACCAAAATTTTCATATTTGATCTTAACCACATCGAAACAGTCCATTTTTTAGGTTATGACATCAATTAACTACAAAAACTTATCAAGCTCTTAACCAACTAATCAAGCAACAATCTAGGCTCATTCCTAGCCTTGATCAAATCCAAATATACCGATTAAGAGTGAAATTTCTCAGCTGGTTCGACATGTACACAATGTTGAAATTAAAATTCCAGAATTTGTCATCAACATCAATGTGTGTAACTTTACTACCTTCAATACTTCACGAATTTTACAAGCTTAAAGACATCGCTAATACCTGAAATTTTCCAGATTTCATGTCCTTTAAGGTTACTTCATTTCAAGTTAATTTAACTTCTATATTGGTTACCCTAAGGCTTACAAAATTCTATTCACTTATATCATTAATATTCACTTTTTACAAACACACCTACAACTCTAATTTTTCCATATTCGAAAACACCTTAATAACACCTATCTTTAGCATGAATTCCTCATCAATTATACTTCAAATTCCAACTTAAATCATCCATACAATAACCTATAAACTACTATTTCTGTACATGTAAAAACAAAACAGAAAAGTACCCATTCATTCTCCATTTCATCATCATAAATTCTTTATTATAATATGCCATAAATACCAATCTTTTACTTACTTGTCTAGCTCAAATTCCAGCTCAAAGATCAAGCTAATTCAGCTCTCCATGCATGTAAAAATCATCATGAATTCAAGGTAAAAATAGGTTGGTTTTCAGCTAGGATAAAAGATCATAATAAGAACAACAATTTTTTGGTTCTGTGACTATCTTGTGAAGGTAAAAGCATGTATTTGGTGTAGTAATTTAGCAAGACTTTAGCCAAAATACAGAGGTGTGAGATAGGAGCAAGTTTTGGTGGAGAGAGTGAAAAAAGAAGAGAAATGAACTTAGCAGAAACTTTTCCAGGATTTGCTTAATTCAACTAAATGCAAGGTGTCATTTTTAACATTTGTCTTTAGGCAAGTACTCCATTTGTCATGCATATATGCTGCCTTATGTCACTTAGTTACGTAGTCCATTTGTCACACAACCATTGCTATCATTTGTCAATTAATTAGCTATGCCATTTGTCACTTAAGTTTCCATACCAAATGTCACTAATTCATAGGCTGTAACATCCCACCTCCTACTGGAAAGGGTAAAAAATAAATTTGGTATAGGATGGGATTGATTGGAATAAATTGGGACTTTCCAGGCACTACAGGATTGTTAAAATGCTTTTATATGCATTCATTGATATTTTCGGCCTGTTTGAGTAATTATCGGTCAGTTTGATTAATTGTAATTGGTTAGGAATTTCGAAAATTTGGGGCTATTGATTGAGGAAAATTATTTGGAGAGTGTTATTGGTTGTTTTATAATATTAGAGAATTTTAG